>SEYY01019447.1:50000-70000 GCA_009176605.1 Armadillidium nasatum
GAGAATCAGCACGAAATTGATTTCTTATCCCTTTTCATATAAATTTTTTGTACTTTTTTTTTTTTATCTATTAGAATTTGACTAAAGATGATCACAGTACAATCACACGTACTTCACAACGTGTTATTTCGCTGAAGTTACTTGAATTTTCACTGGATTTATGATCTATTCTCATGTACTTAGTTTATTTTTCCTTCTTTATTGTATTATTATTATTATTATTATTATTATTATTATTATTATTATTATTATTATTATTATTATTATTATTATTATTTTATTTTATATTTTTTTTACTGTACTGTAATTTAAAAATTTATTTCTTGTATATTTTGTATGAAAGTTTTTGTCAGAGTATATTGTTATTTAATATATAAATTATTTACGATAACGTCTTTAATTCAATTAGTGATTTTCATTTTCTCGGCCTTGGTTCATTTGTGAAAGGATATTATTTTTTTTTTTTTGTGAAATCAAAAAAGAAACTTAATGTGTATACCTCACATGAGAGTTTGAAATGGCCTTGTTGTTTTGGAGCTGCCCCCTTTTTAAAATGTTTTTTTATGTGTAGTGTGTCTTTTCAAAGAGTAGAAGAGGGATTGTTAGTTTTTAAAGAGTGAATAGAGAATTTTATTGAGAGATTTACGTTAGTGTTGGAGAAGTCTCTTCAACGAACTCGACCTGTTTTTATTATTATTATTATTATTATTTTTATTATTATTATTGGAATTTGACACGGTAACGAAGCTACACATTAATATGGTAAATAACGAGAAATATTTTTTTTGCAATAGTGATTTTATTATTCAAGTTTCTCTTTATGCCGGAGAATAGCAAAATTAACTGGAATTTAAGTGTGAATAACAAGAATTGGCAAGAATGGGTACTGATTATTATATACCTACACAATGAAGAAAGCGAGCCCATAAATCAGACCAAACATGAGGCATGTATGGACAGTTCCTTGCAACATAATGCAGAACAATTTAGCGCATATCTGGGTCTTCAACATTCTGATAACTTGCTTAATATCCATTTGCAAAATTGTAAGTTTTTTCTAATAAATTACAAGAGAAAACAAATCTTGCCTCATGATGTCAAACTTCAAATACCAACATGCTCATAGTTGATTTAGATCTGTTATTTAATAATTAATAGACCCTAGCACAAAGTACCAAATCCTGCTAATATATATATATATATATATATATATATATATATATATATATATATATATATATATATATATATATATATATATATATATATATATATATATATATATATATATATATATATAGTACAAATTTATGCATACGAATGGTTTCGATGCAAATTTTTGAAGTTTAATTATTGATTCGAAATTTTCCTTTTATTTTAGATACGGGCCTGTCCAAAGTGTGAAAGTTGTTTCTCCGTCATCTTCGTCAGGAAGTTGCGATGATGGCGTCTGCGCTACGGTTTCCTTTGTCGACATATGTTCTGCGGCAAAGGCTCATAAGGCTGACCATAGGATGGAAGAAAGACTACTTAAAACGAATTATTATGAACCATCTTTAACGGCTCTTTCCGCTACGCATTACCCTTCCTCAGGGCCTTCGTTGCATAGGGAATCACCCCATTACTCATCGTCGTCGTCCCAGCAGTCGAATTCCCATCTCCCGCACGGCGCACGCAGTCCCATATTTTCCTCTGGGTAAGTTGGCTAATATATATTTTTGAGATTTGTTGGTTAAATCACTCGTTATCTCTTAGCGCTTATTTGTATAGCTGTAAGATGTAGTCTATACAGGGAATTTGCATGCTTTTAGGTCTTAATATTTATTCTTTTTGAATTTCTTTTGCCAAATGCCTCATCATGAAATGTATGACATTTTTTTTTGTTATTTATTTAATATTTGGTTACTTTATTGTGGGTACATTTTGATTCGTTCTTTTCATTGCGAATTTGGAAGTTAATGAACATTTAAGCTCCTCGAAACTTTCCGTCTGACGAAGATCTATCTAACATGAAGGGGGAAAAGAGAAAGCAGTGATACAGTGAAGTAATTCAAACAATGTGAAATCACTGTATTTGTGGTGTTTATCCGTTACAATTTTGCGCTTATTATTAGTGAGTGTTTTTATTTGCAAATACGTAAAATGATTCAGCTTTGTAATAAAAGTGCCATAATATATATATATATATATATATATATATATATATATATATATATATATATATATATATATATATATATATATATATATATATATATATATATATATATATATATATATATATATATATATATATATATATATATTTATATCATAAAAGTGATGTAGATTTCTCAAGGTGATTTTTGTTCCTTGTGTAGTGCAGTTCATATTCATTTAATACAATGTTAGAGTTGCTAAATAAAAGCAGTTTTTATGAAACTGCGTAAAAAAAAAAAAAAAAAAAAAGTTTAGTGTTTATATCGTTTCTCCAATCAGTGTGTGAAAATAATTCTGAGAAAGAAGCTTTACCAACAGTGATGATGAAGGTGTAATTAAAAAAAGTGAACCATATAAATATAGTACTGATATATATATATATATATATATATATATATATATATATATATATATATATATATATATATATATATATATATATATATATATATATATATATATATATATATATATATATATATATATATATATATATATATAATCAGTAGTTTGTTTATATTTTACAAAAGTGATTAAATAATAATGCATTTGCCTCTTTTCTTTTGTGAGATATTTTACATTGTGAGCACTTGTTTGTCTTTGCTTCAGTGATCCATTGTGTTATATTAGTGTCTAAATTGGTGTTCTTATATACACGAAGAAAGAATTTAAAAAAAAAAAATTATTAGTGTTTTATAATTTGGCATGTTACCAGTGATATAAATGTTTTTTTTTTTCTTTTTTTTTTTGTTTGTTTTCTTGTCTTGATCTGAAACATGCAATGTAAAAGGCATTTTGTATTACGGTTCTTAAATGAAGATACTACAAGTCCAATACTGTGTTGTGTCCTTTGCACTCTTAAGCTATTTTCTTTTCAATGTCCTTATATTGAGTTATGTGAAAAAAATATACCATATATATTTTTGACCATTTGTATCAGTTGCTATAGTTTACTTGTGCTTATATATATATATATATATATATATATATATATATATATATATATATATATATATATATATATATATATATATATATATATATATATATATATATATATATATATATATATATATATATATATTATATTTATTTTTTTTTTTTTTATTTATTTATATATATTTTTATATTATATTTATATATATATATATATATATATATATATATATATATATATATATATATATATATATATATATATATATATATATATATATATATATATATATATATATATATATATATATATATATATATATATATATATATATATATATATATATATATATATATTGGTCGTAAAATCACTTATTGTCAATTAAGTAGATTTTGATAATGATTTTTTTCCCCATCACATTCATGGAAAGATGAAAGCAATTTAAAAGGTAAGTAAGAGAAATTATGTTTAAAAGGCATTTGGCAAAGAATTTAAAAGGAAATATTAATTTCATTTCATTTGATATGTGCCTCTAATAACTTGTTTAGGTTAGGATATATTATAAATTATATATATATATATATATATATATATATATATATATATATATATATATATATATATATATATATATATATATATATATATATATATATATATATATATATATATATATATATATGACTCCACCCATAAATACTTCTGACATCCTTTATATATTGTTTTCTTTGTAAAGTTATCAACCTTCTTAATTAATTTTCAATTGTTATATATATATATATATATATATATATATATATATATATATATATATATATATATATATATATATATATATATATATATATATATATATATATATATATATATATATCAGGCTTAAGTTCAAGTACAGGCCACCATACTCAAGTACAAGTACTACAAAACTGTAAAAGTACAGGAAAAAACGCATTGTACTTAAGTACAAGTATATCTAAATTTTTTTTAATAAAATTAGTAAAATTATGCTATTAAGATACATTTTTAGTATTATTTAAACCTTTTACTAAATTATGCAAGAATTTAGTTAAGGTAAATGATTAATAAATTTTTTAAAAAAATTATTAAGCTTTATTTACATCTGTAAATCTCTTTAATTGTTTTTTTCTCCTCCCAAGTGTAAAACTTAAAAGCAAAATTCTATTTATTATTGCATTTCACAAACATTAAAATTTCAATATTCTTGTTCGTCAACTGACATCTGTCAGGCCAAAAGACTTTTCCCACGATGCTGAAGATTCTATCCACAGGTGCATTAGATACAAGATTAACTAAAACATTTCTGTTCTATCTTTGCCAGTGGTGGAGCATTTCATTTTTTTTTTTTTTTTTAAAGAATTTATAGAATACATTGCTGATTGCATTGACCAGGGAGAACCAATTTGTTGTATATTTAAATCTCAGTAAAGCCTTTGGTAAGGTACCTCAAGAAAGGTTGATGGAAAAATTCACTAATATGATCCATAGTTGAATTAAAGAGAGGTTGAAGAATAAGTCAGTGTGTACTTCTGAATAGCAATAAATAACCATGGGAAATTGGGAAGAGGAGAGTCCTACAGACTTCAGTTTTGGGGCTACTACCGTTCCTTATATGCTTCCAACTTATTTGGACCAGGGATTTAAATATAAAATTTCTAAATATGATATCAAAGTGGCTATCTCTTTAAGGAATAATGATGGTTGTATTAAGCTTCAAAGTGATCTGGATAAATTTTTTGGATGGGCAATTAAGTGGTAAATGAATTTCAATAGCAAAAAGTGAAAGGTTCTTCATGTAGGTTACTTGAATAAATTGTTAAACTGTGATGTTAGTGGAGAGTGCTTTGAGTTTGTGGACTAAGAGAAAGATTTGGGTGTGATTATCAGGAGTTATGAAAAATAGCCAAACAGTGTTTAAAATCAAGGAACAGACATGGGATGTTTTCAATAGAAAGGCGATTTCTCAGAGGGGATATGATACAAGTTTACAAAATATTTACATCTTTGAATTATACTGAGATTAATAAATTCTTTATAGTAGACCACGTAAATTAAACCTGAGGGCATAAGAAAATTAAAAGGAAGCCATACAATCTTGAGGTACGAAAAAACTTGTTCAGCCAAAGATTTTTTTAATTTTTGGAAAGGTTTAACTGAGGAAGTTGAGCATGATTCACTTGCAAGATTTAAGAAAGAACTGGATAAGTATATGGATGGTCTGGGCATCATATATCATGACTAAGTCAAATTGGTGGGATGGTAATTTATAATTAAAGTTAACCTACATGCTACAAGTGTTAAATATGACCATAGTCTAATCAAATGACTAGCGGTGTATGATTTGCATATATGATAGCCATGCTTTTTGTGGATAAAGTATATATAAACTTTGTGAATGATAGTATTGACAAACCTCTGTGTACAGTTGTTTGACTTTGCAAGTTTAGCCCATATGTTGTGTATTTTGCATATTGGTAAATTATATTGGTAACTTAGTAGGTTATCTACTTTAGTATGACTGAGACGTCTTGATTGGCCCTCGTGACTTCTTACCTCTGTTATTCTTATATTCATGATTTTTCCAATATGTCAGTATATCCCCTTTTTAAAGAAATACAAGGTTGCCTGGAATATTTCTGTATTGTCAACATTATTGTGCTCCTGCATTTGGTATACGTCTGGCTAGTTTTGAGTATGGAAACCTTAAAGCCGAAAAATTTCCTCCTCTTTGTTTGAGGGTTTTCTGAACCTTATCATGGTGTGTCCTGTGATACTGCAGCATCGATATTAGAAGCTTTTGCAGCTTCTTTGAAAATGAACTGATCTGTCAATAATAAGGAAGACCTTATGGTTACCTTTTCCTCTTTAGAGCTCCAGTCTAGTTTAAACCTAAGATCTGTTATACTTACCAGTAATACATTTTTTTTTTTTCATACAACTGAAGTCTGATGTTTGGTTTTATCTTGTCTGAATACCAGAGCACAATTATATTTTGACTGCATCTTCTAAAGACAATACTTTAGTCATCAACCATTTGGGACGTTAAAGCTTGGTGAAATGGAGTTTTGCCATTGAGCACAGTCATTTCTGAACAACCTCAAAAATATTCACAAAGATAATGATGAGCAAGATAAATGAGAAGATAGATGAAAAATTGAGAAAAGAACAAGCAGGTTTTAGAAGAAGTAGAAGCTTCATAGACAGATATTTATATTAAGGAATGTAATAGAACGATGCAATTAGTAACATAAACAGATTTTGAGAAGGTATTTGATAACCTAAATCAGGAAACCATATGGAAAGTTTTAGAGAGATATGGAGTATCAGAGAAATTGATTAGGCTAATCAAAATGTTTTATGGAGATTGAGTGTGTGGTGAAGGTGGGAAGGAGAATTGTCAGGCGATGGAGGGTGGGAAGTGGAGTCATACAGGTATGAAATATGTTGGCAACTTTATTTATTGTATCTCTTGACTAAGTGATGAGGAAGGTAGTGGAAGGAAGAGAGAGAGAGGAAATAGATGGATAATGATGGAGCAGTTGGAAGATTTTAGTTTTGCAGAAATTTGCATGATGAGTTATGCACATAAAGATGCATAAGAGAAGATAAATAGATAAGAACATTATGGAAAAAAATGGGGAAAAAAACAAGAAAGTTATGATTATAAACTTGGAGAAGAACATATATCTGAACAAAAATAGTAAAATGTTGGAGAAGGGGAGGGGGAGTATTTGAATATTTGGGGTCAAAGTTGGCAAGAACAGGGAGATATTAAGAGGAGAATAAAGAAAGTAAGAGTAAGCTTAAATATGATAAAAAGTATATGAAAGACCAATAGTGTTGAGATCAAGACTAAAGTTAAGTTATATGTCTGCAATGTAAGATTGGTATTGCTGCATGGATGTTAAAAGTGGAGCCCAGAAAGGAATGATATGAGGAAACTTGGAGTATTTCAAAACAAGTGTTTGTGAAGAATGATGGGGAAATTCGAGACAAGAACTATGAGTAACAAGGAGTTAGAAAACAAAAACAAGAGTAGATCTGAATGAAGTAATTCCGAAGGAGAAAATATACTTATTTGGGATATCTGTGGATAGGAGAGTAGGAGGGGAGAAGGAGGCTGTGTGAACAGGGAAGAGGAAGACCTGCAGGAACATGGAGAAGAACTATGGAAGAGGATCTTAAAACAATGAGATGGAGTTGGGGTGAAGCTAGGAGCTTTTGGAAAGAGCCAGCCGCGACCCTGTGCACTAGAAGCGTCGGTACTTAAGTAACGGTCAGTTGTATCCTCAAATAGTTTAAAAATTTCTAGCATATCTTTAAGAATATTTTGGTCATATTATTCAAGAGTAGGAACAACCTCTGAACTTAACATTTCTTCTGAAATTTGCAAAATGGATTTTATCATTTTAACTTCCCAATTCCAGCTAGTAGCACAACCAGATTCTAATTTTGATCTCATTCTATGATGACAGTAGCTATTGTTGACTCATTTTAACAATAATCAAAATTCAAAAATTTTAATGAAAAATTTTATATATATAAAAATTTTTTATATATCTTATATTTTATCTTTTCAGGATAAATGATACGATTTTTTCCCTTTTAAAATCGAATTTATATATCTTATATTTTATCTTTTCCGTATAAATGATACTAGGATTTTTTTTCCTTTTAAAATCGAACTTATACTTAAAAATACTTGATTTGTTCCAAACACATTAGGTTCAACTAAAAGTGCAACTACTTTCGATTTTTGAAACCTCAAGTACAAGTACTTGAACCCAAGCCTTTTATATATATATATATATATATATATATATATATATATATATATATATATATATATATATATATATATATATATATATATATATATATATATATATATATATATATATATATATATATATATATATATATATATATATATATATATATATATATATATATATATATATATATATATATATATATATATATTATATATTATATATAAATAAAATAAAAAAAAAAATATTTTTTTTTATATATATAATTAAAAATTCATATCACGGGCATTGCCCTATTCGAGGAGAGGAACCGAGTTCTAACTATTAACTTCATTCTCTTATTTTTATATTTTTTTTTTTTTTTTTTTTAAATTTAGTACAAGGGTAGTACATGATCGGTGCTTTGTATTTTGAAATGAGATTAATCAGCGTTTAGAAATCTGTTATCTCAAGGTGACTTAATCACACTCTGATTCGAAATTAATTTTAATTAAACTTATCTCAGAAGTCCCTGTGACTGACTTCTGTTTGTTAACATTTTCTAATTTTCTGATTCTGATGAATTATATCTGGAAATTTTTTTTAAAAATAAATAATTGATTGCTTACATGTGTTAGTTGTGGGTGTGTCAGTGTTTGAACTGACTAAAAGAATTGTCCATATTTAATTTATAAGTATTATGATGATTATTTTCAGCTGCAAACATCTTATGAATTCATGTTTCTTTTGTATACATTATCTTTTATATGCAAGCAGGGTTGGCATTGATTAAATCAAATTGATTTAATCAGTTGATTAAATCAATTGATTTTTTTATGAAAAAATCATGATTTTTTTGATTTTTTTGATTTTTTTGATTTTTAAAAAAATAATAAAACTGTTTTTTTTTATTTGTTTTATTTTGTCATTTTTTTGATACATAATGATATAACAGATATATTAATTCCTTCTTACTGTATTAAAAAAACTTTAAAGTAGTTTATATATTAGAAATATAACTTCCTTAATATTTGGTTCAAGATTTCATATAGGGTAATACAAGAATCTGATCTTCATTAATATAATTTATCCAATATAGAACTGTTAGAGTTTAGAATTCCTAATATATATTCAATCAAATCTTCAACAAAATTTTATTGAGCTTTAATCTAATGCAATTTGAGGTTATAGACAAAAGAGAAAACAGAAAAGACAATTCCTTTTAATTTTCAACCATTTAAATTTTTATACAACATTATAAGAAAACAATATTCCTCTATATAAATTATAAAAGAAAGAAAATTTAAGCACTTTTGATGCATAATCATTAATCCATAAATTAAATACATAACTTGCAATATATATATATATATATATATATATATATATATATATATATATATATATATATATATATATATATATATATATATATATATATATATATATATATATATATATATATATATTATATATATTTTGCAAGTTATGTATTTAATTTATGGATTAATGATTATGCATCAAAAGTGCTTAAATTTTCTTTCTTTTATAATTTATATAGAGGAATTTTGTTTTCTTATAATGTTTTATAAAAATTTAAATGGTTGAAAATTAAAAGGAATTGTCTTTTCTGTTTTCTCTTTTGACTATAACCTCAAATTGCATTAGATTAAAACTCAATAAAATTTTGTTGAAGATTTGATTGAATATATATTAGGAATTCTAAACTCTAACAGTTCTATATTGGATAAATTATATTAATGAAGATCAGATTCTTGTATTATTACCCTATATGAAATCTTGAACCAAATATTAAGGAAGTTATATTTCTAATATATAAACTACTTTAAAGTTTTTTAACAGTAAGAAGGAACTAATATATCTGTTATTTCATTATGTATCAAAAAATATGACAAAATAAAACAAATAAAAAAAAAAGTTTTATTATTTTTTAAAAAAATCAAAAAAATCAAAAGAATCAAAAAAATCAAAAAAATCATTGATTTTTTGATTTTTTTGATTTTTTTAAAAAAATCAAAAAAATCACCAACCCTGTATGCAAGCATGTATTATATTAATTAATAACAATAAATCATTAAAACTGATACTACAAAAATAAACTTAAGGATACAGAAAAAGATAACTGAATGGTTTGAAATTTATTTGTTGTCTTGTTGAAGTTATTTATTTGATTGTAATTTCGTCGACGTTGATTCAATTACGACGATAAATTTCAGTTTGAATGAAAGAGAATCAGTAGAATGCATAAAAGAACAAAAATATGAAAGCTATTTAAAAAAAAAATTTGATTTTGTTGAGATGATTCATGAAAACTTAATTCCCAATGAAACCATTAACAGAGAGAAAACAATTACTGGATTACCAGGTTTAATAGATTTGCTGTTATTACAAATTAGGCTTATTCATTTCGTGCAGTTTTTAAAATATATAAAATTCTAGAGAGGAGTAGTGTTAGCTTTCCAGGATAATGGAATCTAGTTCTGTTTTATTTCCAGTAGGCCTTTCTCACCAAGGTAAAAATAGGGGGGATACTTTTGAAATACAGTTCTGCAGTTAAACTTCAAATAAAGGTAATAATTTATTTGGGTTACATGACATGAATCTCTCTTAAAAATAATAATAATGTTATAAATAATAATTATAATAAAAACAAAAATAATATTCTGTAATAGTAATTTTTTTCCCTTTGGCTTGAACTTAAAACTACTGCATTTTTTATTTATTTATTTTTTCATATTTTTTTTTTTTTTTTTTTTTTCCAGTAGAAGAATAGTCGCAAAATTTTTTCAATTTCTTTTTTTAAAAAAATCTAAAATTATTTTTAGGATATTTTTATATCGTTTTTTAATTTTAAAATTTTTTTTTTTTTTTAATATATATATATATATATATTATATATATATATATATATATATATATATATATATATATATATATATATATTATATATATATATATATATATATATATATATACACAAGGCTATTTTTTATAGCTAATTTTTGGTTTGTGCTTTGCAACACGTGGCAATTTTTTTATAGCCAACTTTTATTTTAGAAATTTTTTGTTGCAATAAACTTATTTTAATATATATATTTGCAAAATTATTTTAATATATATATTTGCTTGCAGTTAGGCCTACATTTATCCTTTAATTAAGTCAAGGTTAGTTTAAGTCGAACTAGTTTGTTAGGAAAAAAAATGGAGAAAAGACATGAACCATATATGAGATTTATAAAATATACTCCTGCCACACTGGTAACGTTTCAGGATTTTTCGCAATTTTTTCGATTTTTAAAACTCCTAACTTATTTCCCTTACGTTTCTTGGCCATTTTAATATTTTTTAAATTTTTTTTTGTTGTTTTGTCATGTTCTAAAAATAATGTAAATTTCGTTACCATCGGCTGGGGTAGATATACTGTAATATATATATATATATATATTTATATATATATATATATATATATATAATATATATATATATATATATATATAATATATATATATATATATATATATATATATATATATATTATATATATGCTCTGGCTTAGGGAACGAGGTTCGCCCCTCAGCCTTGCATGTGTACTGCAAAGTATACAAATCGAGGTTCGAACCTCCGATCCAGTTACCTGAACAGACATTAAAAATTTTCGTTTGTAAGATTTTCAGTAGTTAATTAATTAATTAATTACAGTTTACGACAAGGTGTATTATTACGCTAATCTGGATACTCACATATCGCTTAATTAAAACATAGTCAAAACTCACAACATTCCACACTATTTTAACTCATACAATATCACATTCTCTCAAAATTGCTCTTACAGAGGTCGCCTATCAAAGATTCGAAACCACGCCCACCGGTGGTAAAAAATAAAACTTAATTGGTCTGTGCCGGAGCAGGGTTCCAAAACCCAAATAATCTTGGTCAGAAATAACATATAACTCAATTTCCCTGGCTAAGAACCTCACTTCTTGAATAGGGCTCTGCCCGTGAGTGATGGTGGTAACTTAATATATATATATATATATATATATATATATATATATATATATATATATATATATATATATATATATATATATATATATATATATATATATATATATATATATATATATATATATATATATATATATATATATATATATATATATATATATATATATATATATATATATATATATATATATATATATATAACATAATGCCAATATGCATATATAGTTGATAATAATATAATATATATAATAATAATCACTTTATTAATAATAATAATAATAATAATAATAATAATAAATAATAAAAATAATAATAATAATCACTTTATTAAGTCATTTAAACATTTCGAATCAGTCATGACTCATTCATTATCAATATATAATCTGGAGAAAGAGAAACAAAGTGAATCATATATATATATATATATATATATATATATATATATATATATATATATATATATATATATATATATATATATATATATATATATATATATATATATATATATATATATATATATATATATATATATATATATATAGTATATATATGTGTGTGTGTGTATGTACAAGTTTTTTTCCTATCACAATCATTTTTGTTATTCAAGATTGGCTCAAGCAATTGAATATATTATTCCTTCATCCTCTTCTGGGATTGGAGTGATGATATTCACCGCAGTATCACATCATTTTCTAATTTCATGAAAAGAAAACAAAAGTTGATAAAATGTGAGCTTTCTTTAATTCATTGGTCCATATTTTTGACTCAATGTAATTTGCTTGCACTAAAAGTATAATTATATATATATATATATATATATATATATATATATATATATATATATATATATATATATATATATATATATATATATATATATATATATATATATATATATATATATATATATATATATATATATATGCACTTTGTTATTTGTATGGTAGACCAAAACCGGCGAGTTCACTACTAAACTAATTCTTTGAAAAAAAAAATGTATTTTATTTTTTGAAGGGAATAGAGGACATTGAAGAGAAAGAATAAGAAAGTAAATAAATGAAAAAAAAGGCATTCATCAACCACCACCGCCGTCATTACCCCTACCCCCATGCCCTGAAGCCCTCCTGTGATTCCCCAACTTCCTTTTTGTGAATATTGCTCTTGATTCTCTGAAAGGACAAACCACCTCCTATTTAGGCCTAACCTAAGAAAAGATCTATTTGACTGGTTGGTGTGGGAAAAAGGAACCCTGTATTTATAAAGAATGATAAGGAGTTTGGGTCGGTTCGGGGATGGGAAAGGGGGGAGATGGGATGTCTTGTTACAGTATTCTTTGATAAAGGATGAATGGTTGGTCTTATAGAATATAAGTATGAAAGTAGAAGAGAAGAGAAATGTACGCTGCCAAAGATAGATATATTGGCAGGCTGTTTCCTGATATTACATTAACAGTAGCGCAATTCTCTCTTAAATATATCAGACAACTGAATAAATTATATATATATATATATATATATATATATATATATATATATATATATATATATATATATATATATATATATATATATATATATATATATATATATATATATATATATATTATTTTAATAGGTGAGTAGTACAAATGCTGGGAGTTGAGAAAATAAATGATAGTAAATAGAGGATTAAGAATTTGCACATTGAGTTATGTTTAGTTTTCTGCTAATGGTAAAAGAAAGGTTGAAATGAATAAAAATGAATAGCTTTATTTTTTGCCTATTAAATATTAATGCTCTTAAAACTTGTTGTTGTGATAAAAAAGTCCTTGTCAGCTTGAGCTTTTCCTTATGATATTATATATATATAATATATATATATATATATATATATATATATATATATATATATATATATATATATATATATATATATATATATATATATATATATATATATATATATATATATATATATATATATATATATATATATATATAATATATTTAGAACTTGTATATTATTTATAATTTTTTTCTCTTTTGTAATATGACTATCAATGATTTTATTTGTGAGATTAGTCTTGGAGTTTAGCACTTTAAATTCTGCATCTTTTGTGGGGGAAGTGTGTGGGTGTGGGGGGAAGGTTCAATAATATTTTGGTTGTAAAGGTTTGTTTTTAAATTGATATTATGCTATGGAATATTAGTAGAACCGATTTTAACAAGTTTAGAAATTAAGCCTATTACGTTTTTCAAATTGTGTGAACTGAGAGTTGAATTTTACAGCTTTGCACTTTTGATAGATGGTGATGTACTTAATTTTTAATTGAAATTAATGTTGAAATTCTCGCATTATTATTCTATTATTACTCGATCAAAGCATGTTTTTAAGTTTTTACCCATATTAAAAATAGTTTAGGTTTGTTTATTTAAAGGCCAGTAAATATTTCTAGTGAAATGCTTTATCAAGATCTTTTTTAATCCTTTAATTAAAAAAAATTTGTAATTTTATTACTGTTGTAAAAATTTAGTAATTTAGAATTTTAATATACATTAATACAAGTGAGTAGTGATCCGTTATGAAAAAGATTGATTCAGAAATACAATATTTAAACTTAAGGAAAAAAATCGCAAACACAGTTAGTGACCTGTTTAGTTGCTGCCTTTTTTTTTTTAAATGTGTTTTCCATATACCCAGTGCTTTGAAGAAACTCAAATTGTCACAACATAAATGTTACAAGAAATTGTTAAATTTCTTTCAGTAGTATTTTACTAAAGACATTTTAAACGATTCATGAGTTTCTCGTTAGTCTCGTTTGATTAAATTTTTAGCCTTACATATTTTAGAATCCTTAATTATAAAATTTTTAATCCTCTAATTCTAGTGGGTTTTGTATTTTGGATGAACTTTGATTTATTTAGGCAGTGTTTCCTTATCATTTTTATGTGCAAATTATTTTTTATTGACCAGAAAGGTGCATCATTAGTTGATTTAATAGCAGCTAAAATTTGCCTCCTATTTTGATGGTAAAGAAAATGTCTTTTAGAAACAAGTGTTCCTTGGAGTAAAAATGATTAAATTAAATTTAAATTTCCATCTCCTAGTCTCAGTGTTTTTGACATTTTCAATTCTTTCACTTATATTTTCTTTCTTTACTACTGTTTTGGAAATTGGACTATATAAGGTCTATCAAATGATTATTTACTTTTAAAAGGTAAATCTCGTTACGTAATAAAGGAATGAATGAAGAAATATAGTTCAGCAAAAGTGTACAGTGAAACAATATTAATCCCTTTTTCAGGTTCTGAAATTTATTTATAAAATCTCTACTTGTTTCTTGTTTTTCTAATTTAAAAGGTACCAATTTATTTATAAAATCTCTACTTGTTTCTTGTTTTTCTAATTTAAAAGGTACCAATATAAAAATTTAATGAGAATATATACCTTTAATTAAATCACATTCCCAACTCATTAAATAATTCCTCCTTTTATTTTAATGAATCAGGATCATAACTCGCGTCATATTTTAGTAAACACTTATCTTTATATAGGTTGTCTCAATAATTATTTAGGTTTTAAATCAGTTGTAGATTTATTTTAAGTTTTCCTTATTAAAAGATATTATTCCTTAGTACTTACTATATTTTTACCTTTTTATATGTGCTTATTACAAAAATTTTTACCAATTCATTCTATTACTTTAGAAAATTAGAAATTTAAAAGAATATTAAATTCGCTACTCTTCATTTAATTGCACTTTTTTTTACTGCCTTTTGCTCCCAACTACTACATTCTTCATATTTATTAATCGTTCTTTAAGTTAAATTACGATTATTTTGGCCAGTGAGGATTCATTCATCCATATAAATGTGCTCTAATTGCTTTTATCTTGAGCAATAAATTCTGTAACATTTGTAATCTGTAACTATCACAAACATAAAAGTTTAAATCTCTTTTTTTTTTTTTTTAAATCGTTTCGTTTTCCCAACTTAACACATTCATAAAACAAGCAGTCAAAGATTGATCAATGTTAATTTACCTTTCTTTTAAATGTATGTTTCATTTAGTAGGTTATTGATGCGAAATCATTTTCAATGCAACATATCCAAAATCAAAAGTCAAATGAACTTAATTCATAAATACAAGGACATGACATGTAAAATATGTATTTGACCTGTTATGAATTATATAAGATGAAAATCTTACTTCTATTGATTAATATTTTAATGTAATTAAATAGTTTAAATGAGTCTAGTCTAGTACCTTCTTGCTGCCTATATATATATATATATATATATATATATATATATATATATATATATATATATATATATATATATATATATATATATATATATATATAGGTCAATCCATTTTTTCCGTACCGATGATGGCCGCTCGATAATTTAGAAAACTTTTATATTTTGCATGGCATTAATGTTATCCCTGGGAAGTTCAAAACCACCATTCGTTTTTGTAGATTTACTCTGGTTGTAACAGGGTGAGCCAAAATGTTAGACCAGGTGGAGCAAATTTTCACTTAATAGAGGCTAACATTTTAAGTAATATCTCCATATTGGTAATTCTTATACCAAATTTCATAGAGATTGATTTGTTAATGATACTTTAAGGTACATTTGGCCTTTCCTGTTTTTTTTGTGAAAATAATATTTCACCATGAAAATGAATCCGAAAAATTGTGTTAAAAATCGAAGAAATTTCCATTTTCGTGGGTGTATTATTAAAAGAAGGAAATAATTTAACGATATAAAATTTTATGTGATGATACATACTAAAGTATGGTTTAACTTAAATCTTATTTGAAGTTGGGTAAATATTTTTAAAACAATTTACAGGGTGTTCAAAAATCAATTTTTCAGAAAATGGTAACTTTGAACCTTAATATCTCTGGTTGGGGTAAGTGCTAAAAATCTGAAATTTTCACACATTATACTACTTCATAGATGTTCCTTGACCTGCAATATAAACTTTGGTACTTGCTTATTTTAAGAAATACAGCCATTCAAAAATGCTAAAAAAAATTTTTTTTAAAGTTGTGTTATGATACCTATAATTATAGTTATTATAGTTCAAGACAATACATATACAAATGAAATAGTGTGGCATCAAGGAGAAATGAAAACAAAGTTAAAAAAAATTTAATTATAAGGTTAATATACATAAGAATGTACCATTATATCTACTTTAAATGACAAAATTAACTCAATAACTTTTAAAAAGTTGATACTATATATATATATATATATATATATATAATATATATATATAATATATATAATATATATATATATATATATATATATATATATATATATATATATGTTAACATTTGCCATCACCAAAAAGATTTCGCATTAAAAGCTGAATGGCATTTCTTTGCATCTTGCCACGGGAAAAATGCCTGTGATGGGGTTGGAGGAACAACAAAGCGCGAATTAAGCAAAGTCAGCTTACAAAGAACAACACACCAAATTCTTAATGTTGACCAAATATATTCATTCTGCAAAGAGAAATTAAGAGGAATAACTTATTTTCTCGTAAAAGAAGAAGAAATTAATGAACACATTGAAAGACTTAAAATGAGATATGAAAATTGTTTGAGAATTAAGGGAACAAGAAACTTTCACAAATTCTTTCCACTTTCAGAGAACATAATTAGGTGCTATCCAACCTCAAAAACCGACGTTTACGAAGACCACTGTCAGCAAAATTGTTTCATTAAGTTTAGAGATAAAATGACACAGTAGGTTGCGTATATGATGACCAATGGTGAATTGGAAAGGTAGAAGAAATAAGTGTGGAGAACGATGATGTTTACATATATTTTTATCATCCTTCCGGACCCAGAACTTCATTCAAGATGTCAGCTTGCGATCGGGTATGGATCCCAATGAAAAATATTTTAAGAAAACTTTCTGGGCTTGAAATGAAAATGTCATTAAAAGGCAGAAATTACAACATCTCAAACAAAGTTTCCGAAGAAATCTCTCTTCTTCTGAACAATCACAGTTATAGCTCAAAGTAAATATATATATATATATATATATATATATATATATATATATATATATAATATATATATTATATATATATATATATATATATATATATATATATATATATATATATATATATATATATATATATATATATATATATATACCGCTCAATTTTATTTTTGCATTTAAAGTTTTTTTTTATGTTTATTTTTTTTTTTTTTTTTTTTATATATCATATATGTAGATCAACTTTTTAAAAGTTATTGAGTTAATTTTGTCATTTAAAGTAGATATAATGGTACATTCTTATGTATATTAACCTTATAATTAAATTTTTTTAACTTGTTTTCATTTCTCCTTGATGCCACACTATTTCATTTGTCTATGTATTGTCTTGAACTATAATAACTATAATTATAGGTATCATAACACAACTTTAAAATTTTTTTTTTTTTAGCATTTTTGAATGGCTGTATTTCTTAAAATAAGCAAGTACCAAAGTTTATATTGCAGGTCAAGGAACATCTATGGTAAGTAGTATAATGTGTGAAAATTTCAGATTTTTAGCACTTACCAAACCAGAGATATTAAGGTTCAAAGTTACCGATTTTCCGAAAAATTGATTTTTGAACACCCTGTAAATTGTTTTAAAAATATTTACCCAACTTCAAATAAGATTTAAGTTAAACCATACTTTAGTATGTATCATCACACAAAATTTTATATCGTTAAATTATTTCCTTCTTTTAATAATACACCCACGAAAATGGAAATTTCTTCGATTTTTAACACAATTTTTCGGATTCATTTTCATGGTGAAATATTATTTTCACAAAAAAAGACAGGAAAGGCCAAATGTACCTTAAAGTATCCCTTAACAAATCAATCTCTATGAAATTTGGTATAAGAATTACCAATATGGAGATATTACTTAAAATGTTAGCCTCTATTAAGTGAAAATTTGGCTCCACCTGGTCTAACATTTTGGCTCACCCTGTTACAACCAGAGTAAATCTACAAAAAACGAATGGTGGTTTTGAACTTCCCAGGGATAACATTAACGCCATGCAAAATATAAAAGTTTTCTAAAATTATCGAGCGGCCAACTTCCATTATTTTGGTACGGAAAAAATGGATTGACCCATTATATATATAATATATATATATATATATATATATATATATATTATATATATATATATATATATATATATATATATATATATATATATATATATATATATATATATATATTAATTTTAATTTTATTATATATATATATATATATATTATATATATATATATATATATATATATATATATATATATATATATATATATATATATATATATATATATATATATATATTATATATATATATATATATATTATTATATATTATATATATATATATATATATATATATATATAATATATATATATATATATATATATATATATATATATATATATATATAATATTTATATATATTATATATATATATATATATATATATATATATTAATATATAATATATATTCGGCTCGTGATACAAATTATATAGTTGCATCTGACATTTCACACACACACACACACACACACACACACACACACACACACACACACACACACACACACACACACACACACACACACACACACACACACACACACACACACACACACACACACACACACACACACACACACACACACACACACACACACACAATGGTGCCCGAAAACATATATATATATATATATATATATAATATATGATACCTATATATATATATATATATATATATATATTATAATATAAATAATATAAAAAAAAAAAAAAAAAAAAAAAAAACAATGAAAACTTATTTATATTATTATAATAATAATATTTTAATGTGAAGCACAAAAAATTGAAATATGTATACATTTCTCAAAATTTCTTTCATAATATTTGCGCTTTTGCTTGCAAACAAAATTGTACGTATAAAAGCGCTCGCGCTCTAATTGCGCGTACACACTCCTCACGTCCGTATACATTAAATCTTGCGTTGCAGAA
>SEYY01019447.1:75000-77500 GCA_009176605.1 Armadillidium nasatum
GCTGTGAGCAATATAATTGCAAATAGCAGAAAAATAGTATCACACTTTAATCATTCTTCATTAGCGATTAGCAAATTAACCGAAATCCAGGAGCAGCTTAAATTAGGACAAACATAAACTGATTCAAGATGTGTCTACTCGCTGGAATTCAACATATAATATGTTGAAAATAAATTTAGAACAGCTAAAAGCTCTTATAATGTATGCTGTTGACAATGACATTCCAACTTTATCAAGTTACCAATGAACAATTGTTGAAAAAGTTGTCCATTTGAAGACATCAGCAAAGAATCAAGTAACAGAACATCAACTATATCAATGATAATCCCTACAATATTAGCTCTCAGATTATTTCTATTAAAAGCTACCAAACCTACTGGTGAATTTAGTGGAATTATTTCAACTGTTGAAGAATTCAGTGCATCAACTGAAAAAAGATTTGCATCATACATAAATGAAAAATTTCTGTGCTTGGCTACTTTTCTCGATCCCAGATTTAAATTGAAATTTCAAAAGGATGACATTAAAGAAGACACTATTAAGAAATGGGTTATGGATATTTGTAGAACATCAATCTGAGATAAATTCTATTGATAGTCAAACAGGAGACAGCTCTTCTAATGATGATCAAGATAATGAAACTTATGAAAGTGTACCTAAAACTGTTTCCCTTTCAAAACTGTTAGATGATTTTGAGTCAAATAAGCCTATGAAAATAAATTCAGACTTAGACGTTGCAAGTACAACAGATGTGCAACCCAAACTCAAGAGGAGTAAATCTGTTACTCGTAGATGCGCAAAGAAACTGGAT
Organism: Armadillidium nasatum; assembly: GCA_009176605.1. Taxonomy (NCBI): domain Eukaryota; kingdom Metazoa; phylum Arthropoda; class Malacostraca; order Isopoda; family Armadillidiidae; genus Armadillidium; species Armadillidium nasatum. The sequence goes on from SEYY01019447.1 coordinate 75,812, forward strand.
CAATATTTAACTCTACCAACACTTCAAAGAAGCGAAGACCCATTACTTTGGTGGAAAAAGACACGGGAGACTTTACCAATATTGAGCAATTTGGCTTCAAAATATCTAAGCGCACCACCATCATCTGTTGAGAGTGAAAGACTTTTTAGTACTATGAACCTACAAGGAAAAGGCTGTGTTCTGAAAATGGGGAAACTCTTATGTTTCTGCATTATAACTTAAGAGTATTGAACTTTAAATACTGATGAGCTTGAGAGCTTAGGTAGAAGACAATATGAATTGAAGAGGCAACAGTATAAACAGAAAACATGGAAAACTCCCAAAATTTAGTAGTATTTTTATGCAATTTGTATGTATGTATTTGTAGTATTTATATTAATAATGAGTCAATTGTAATATGCTAATGTTTCATAATTTATAAATGATTTCTTAATAAAGTCAAAAAAAAAAAGAGAAAAAAAAAAAAAAAAGGCAAAAGCCATAATAGCAGCCAGACACAAAATGACAAACAATTTGGAAATTATATTGGTATTGTTATTTGTTACTGTGTCGAAGCTATCTGATGATTAACTTGGCAGTTATAAAATAGTCTTGTAAAGGTTGGTTTGTTCTGGTAAAGGATTTAAGCAATCGGCCGATCAATCATGTGAATAGCCGATTACCGATTAATCGGTAATATGGCTGATTAGGCCGATTGCCGATTATCTGCCGATTAATCGGTGCATCCTTAATAATATATATAATAATATATATATAATATATATTATATATATATATATTATATATATATATATATATATATATATATATATATATATATATATATATATATATATATATTATATATATATAATATAATTTTATTAATTTTATTAAATTTCATTTTTCAACATTTGTTAAAGAGACTAACACTCTACCACTACTCCAAGCCAGTTCTTAATAAATATATAATAATATATATATTTAAATTTCTTTAAATAATTTGCCAAGACAATAAGCGTATCCCGTATGGTTACGCATATGGTGTGTTATTATTATTATTATTATTATTATTATTATTATTTTTATTATTATTATTATTATTATTATTATTATTATATTTATTTATATTTATTTATTTTCAGTTATTTTCCTTCTGATTGTTCAATTTAGAAATATTTTCTTCGTGGGAATGAGATAATATAGAGCACTTGAGGGCTTTAGTTAGTTAGTCTATTTGGAATAAGTATCTTATCAGTGATGTTTATTAGTTTTTTTTTTTTAAACTGGTTTTTAATCACACACAAATTATATATATATATATATATATATATTATATATATATATATATATATATATATATATATATATATATATATTATATATATATATATATATATATATATATATATATATAATTGTGAGTTCAGTAGAAATTTGGAGGGGTGTGTGTAGTTGAAGGTGTTAAAACTTTACCAATAGCCACTACAATATATATATATATATATATATATATATATATATATATATATATATATATATATATATATATATATATATATATATATATATATATATATATATTATATATATATATATATATATATATATATAAAACCACAGGGAAAGAATAAAATGAAAATGTAATACTTTCCAGGTTTTTACTTAGCTCACTTTTAGTTTTGGGTTTCCAATATTATTTGGATGTAA
>SEYY01019447.1:87500-95000 GCA_009176605.1 Armadillidium nasatum
ACGGTAGCAGTTTCGTTAACCTTGGTTTAACTCTACGTCGCATTAATTAGAATTACCCTCATCTTCAAACTCCAGAAAATCATGCAATTTATATTTCATCCCGGAATTGTTCTCCGCAATTCTTTTTCTCCATAAAAAATGCAGTGATTTTTCTGGTTTCTCTTCCTCTTGCTCTTTCTGGCAGTTTGCATAATATGTCAACTCCATCTTTGCTTCTTCGTCTCTCCCTCAAGTATTTTCCTTCAGTATAACTGCCATTTTTCCTTCTGCTAAAGCTGCACTCTTCTCTCAAACCTTTGCTTCTAATTTCACCATATACAAAACCCCCTCTGACTCATTTATGCCTAGCATTGTCATTTCTTCTAAAAATGTTTTTTTCTGCTTTCTCAGATCTTAACATTGGGAAGGCTATAGTCTTGATAGTATCCTCCCCTCCTGTTCTTAAGACTTCTGATTCTCTGGTTTGGTAAACTATTTCGTCTGAATTTCCACTTTCCCTTCCTGCTAGAAACGAACCCTCATTCATGTTCTAACTATTATCCTTATTACTTTAATGTCTTTAACAGGAAAGATTTGGATACCTCTAACTAATTCATGTTCTAACTATTACCTTATTACTTTAATGTCTTTAACAGGAAGATTTGGATACCTCTCAATTCTTCTAATTTTATCTCTGATGGCCAGTATGGTTTTCGTAAGGAACGCTTGATTGGTGATCTTCTTTCCCTTCTCTCTGACTCTTCTGCATTTAGGTGAATTTTTTGAAGTGGAGCTTGACATATCGAAAGCCTTCCATAAAGTATTGCATAAAGCTTTGATTTCTAAACTTTCCTCCCTTTGGTATCCATATACTCTTCTCTCTGATTTTCTCTCCAGTCATTCTATATCTGCTATTGTAGATGACCACCGTTTTTCCTTTAAATCTATTACAAGTGGTGTTCCTCAGGGACTGTTCTATCACAATCTCTTTCTACATGTCATTAATGACCTCGCTATTATTTCACCACCTACCCACTCCTATGCCAACGACTCCACCCTCCTTTACTCTTTTCGTTTTGAAAGTCCCACCCAACAACATCTAATTACGACGATTGCCTTGGAGCAGCTAATTTGGGGAGAGAAAACATAATTGTTTTCAAAGCCTCAAGAACTCAGTTCCTTCAACATTCTACTCGACATATTCCTCCACTGTGCAACAACGTCATCATCATTCATTTATCCTAAATATTTTTGGTGCTTTCTTTTTCTCGTGATCTTTCTTGGAATGATCACATTACATCGCTATCTAAACAAGCTTCTATGAGGTTAGGTGTTCTGATGCACCTTCAAAACTCCTTCACGCTACTCCAGTTGCTTTGCTCATTATAAAAGTGTTGTTCGCTCCTGTATGGAGTATGTCTAACATGTCTGGGGTGATTTCATCCATACACCTTGAAAAGGTGGAGTCTAGGACTCTCACTAACTTTCTTCGCTTTCTTTCTGCCCTTCGATTTTTTTAATCATATTTTCTATACTGCCATTATTACAATGGATACTGCTCTTATGAACTCTTCAGTCGCATACCACCACCAATAAGAAAAGCTTGTCTACACACCTTTCTACCCACACATATTTTCCCTGTCCTACTCTTTGACCCCAGACTTTACCGCTATGCTGAGTCTTACATGTACACTAGTAAAGTCTGAAATACCCCCTTTATCAATTTTTCCATTCTAGACTTGAAAACCTTTAAACGCCTTGTATGGTACATGTAGGTCTTTAATTTATTTTGGAATCATCTCCATGATTTCTTCAGAAATACAATATTGACTGAAATATGTGTTTTGCATTTGATTTGCATCTGTGATTTTGAATTCAACCCAAAAATCTAAACAATTTTCTCTTTGGTGGAGGGTTTACTGAAGCTCTGGAAAAATCCTCTGATAACGCAATAACGAAATTAGATGCTTTTGAAGCTTCGAAAATGGACTATACTGTGGCTAATACTTTATCCCTTTTCAGGGCAAAAGTGAAGCTTAACCTAGGATCTATTACATTGTAAATTTATATATATATATATATATATATATATATATATATATATATATATATATATATATATATATATATATATATATATAATATATATATATATATATATATATATATATATATGTGATTCATATGAAAACGCTTTTATATGGATTTTTTAGTCCAAAAAAAGCGTGCAATTAATTATTTTTTGAATGCATATGCTCAAAATGATACTAAATTTCTTGAACCTAAATATTTGAGCTTGATTAAACAATATTGTCGTTGAGAGCAATCAGTTGCATCCTCAAATGATTCAAATTTTTTTTGCCTATCTTTAAGAATGTATCTCCTATATTCAGTCGTATACCGTGGCACAAACGGTAGTGTGATTAGCAGACAAACTTAAGGGGGTCAGTTCGATCCCACTTTCGGTTCTTAGGTATATACTACCTAGAAAAGTTACTTTCCTCGAATAGGGCATTGCATACCCATGAGATGCTAACTTTTTTAAATAAAATAAATAAATAAATCTATTCCATATACGATGTGAAGCTAATATTCCTTCTGAAAAGGCAAACTTCAGCTTCCTTTTTTCATTTAATTCGATCCTGAACGATTCTTGCATTCATCTTCCTCTCAGGTGTCCATTGTCTCTACCTGTGATTACAAATGATAGGGTAAAATCTAAGGTTAGTGGCCCAGATGGCATTCCTCTTCTTGTTCTGAGGGAGTATGTGTCTGAGCTGTCGCCTGGCCACGTTTGACTCTACTCTCTATGCATTAATACTAATATTTTTTTAATTCTGGAAGTGTAGCATTTGTTGAGCCGATCCTAAAGAGGAGTTGCCACTCTGTACTTCCAACTATCTTCCTATAGCTTAGACTTGTGTTTTGTTTAAAATCTCTCTCCCCTCACTTTAAATTTCCTGAATCATCTAGTCTCATTCTCTTCTTTCTGATCATCGGCATGGCTTTCGACGATTGAAGTCAACTGGTGACAGACTTTCCTATCTTTTGATTTATGATCTTCAGGAACTAGTGGGATTTTTGATTGGTGGCCTTGGAGATATCCTTTTTGACATGGAGTACAAGTCACTGCTCCTTAAACTCCTTTCCTTTCGGTTTCCCGTTCTCTTTGCTTACTCATGTTTAGGCTCCTATCAGATTATTCTAAATTAGCACTTGTTGATCGAGTGACCTCTTCCTCTTATCATATTAATTGTGGTGCTCCTTATGGTCCTGTTCTATCTCAACTATATTCTTACATTTCATCAGTTATCTTCTCAGCTGCACTTTCAACTCTTTTCATTCTTATGCGCATGACTCAACTCTCCGTTCTTCCACTTATTTCAAATCTGCATCTTTTGAATCTAGAGTTGCTTCTCAACTTTCTTATTCTATTCGTACTGATGTGGATGTGATTTCCCAGTAGGGTCGCTTCAATCTTGTGAAATTCAACTCTTTAAAAACTCAACTTCTTTACATCTCTCTCTCAACGCACCTTTCAACTGTCCTATCTCTTTCAACGTTTCTCCCGTCTCACCTGTGAACAACCTAAACATCCTTGGTCTGAACATAAACAATATTGTGTTGGTGATCTCATTTCACAACGTTTCTTACATGACTTCAAGAAAACAGAGTTCTGTTCAGTTTGTGGAATTTTTTTTTTTTTTTTTAAACAGTTACTCCACTTATATATCGAGTTTTATCCATAGAGCACAGTTCTCAAATATGAGAGAGCTTCGGTTTCACCCTTCTTTTGGATAGGGCTGAGTATTAAGCTAAAATACTAATTAACTCTGCTACTTTCAAACTCCCTTGACCCTCTATCTCTGTCGTGTAACATTGACACACTCTCTCTTTTCTACAGATACAACAGCAGCAGGTGCTTGAGGCAACAAACCTCTCACATTCCACCACCATTGCATTTCCTTCGTAATGCAAGGAGTACCTTGTTTTCATATGAATTTTATGTGAATATTGGAAACTCCAGGGTTTCATTCATATGAAGACGTTTTTATTTGTTAAATTAATTAAATTAATGAAACTAATTAATTTACCTGTGTTCTCTGGAACTCCATCCATCATCTGTTTTTCCTGTTGGATTTAATCTTCTCTTTAAGCCTCCAACAGCACTCACTTGAGAGATTTGCGTTAGTCTTGGGCTTAGTTGGTTTCCTTTTATTTTAAATTTCTTACCTCTCCTTGAAAGTGACCCTGCCAATGAATGATGTAAAGTGTTAAAAAGAAAAAAAAAAGTTGGAACACCTAAATTGTTTACCCATTCTTTTAAAATTTGTTAAACAAAATTTTTAATAATAATAATAATAATAATAATAATAATAATAATAATAAATCAAAGTGAGATTTATCAACGTTTAAGAACTTTTTTTGGACAAATCTTAGACATGAGGGTCAGATATAAATTTTTTCTTTTCAGGATATATAATAATTTTTAGGATTTTTTACTTTTAAAATTTAACTTGTACTTAAAAATACTTGATTTTTTCCAATTACATTAGGCTAAAGTACAAGTAATTTTGATTTTTGAAACCTCAAGTACAAGTACTTATACTTGAACACAACCCAATATATAATATATATATATATATATATATTATATATATATATATATATATATATATATATATATATATATATATATATATATATATATATATATATATATATATATATATAACTTGAGATGAAACTGTTTCAGATAACACAATATTAATTTACTTTGAAATTATATATGAGTCTCTCTCTCTCTTATATATATATATATATATATATATATATATATATATATATATATATATATATATATATATATATATATATATATATATATATATATATATATATATATATATATAATATATATATATATATATATATATATAGGTATATTAGAGAAAGATAAAGATAATAAATATTTGTTACTCACAATTTTATGTTGAGTTGGCGGTATCGTCCACTTCTTTTTTCGTAAGGACGATGTTGACGATGTGAAGACGCTCTCTGACGTAAACGATCAAAACTTCTCAAGCCCGTTGCGAGGGCAATGTAAAAATCACAAGAAAAGAACGATTGCAGCGATTATATGACAATAAGAAGGTCGAAAAAAAACCCCGAACAAAAATGTAGGCTTTTATTTACATATAAGATTTGTTCATGAGACTAGATTGAAAATGGATGATCGAATTCAGGAAGTAATTTTGATAGTTAATGGAACAATCTATGCAACGAACATAAGGCGATATGTGTATTGGGAACTTACTAACTATAATTCTTGTAGACCGGTTAATGTCAAAACAAAAATGAATTTTTCCGTACGAGGAATACGATGACGTTAGATGTTAATTCCCAAGGTAGGGATTGAAATTATGAAAATAATTTCAATTTACATATTTACTTTATAAAGTAAAAAAAAAAAAAAAAAAAAAAACACACTAAGGGACTTACGGATGGGCCTATGGTGATGGGCTCCAATCCAAAGTAAGTCTTGCAAATGTTATAAGTGTTTCTTTAAGTTTATTATGATGATCAACAATGATGAAGTATTTATTATTGTGGTGAAAGATTTAATTAAGTATTACTTGCTCAACCAATGCAATAATCTAAAAAAAATAAATAAATAAATAGGTTAGTAACCACAATAACAAAAAAAGAAAGAAAATGACAGCCTGTATAACCGCATTTTCCTCCTTTATATGTTTTCCTTTCAAGTTTTTGAAAAAAGCATCTTCTTCCACAGCGTCTCTTCGCATCGTGACCTCACCTCTGGAAAATAACTAAATTTAGTATGTGATAATATACTAACATATATATAATATATATATATATATATATATATATATATATATATATATATATATATATATTATATATATATATATAATATATATATATATATATATATATATATATATATATATATATATATATATATATATATATATATATATATATATATATATATATATATATATATATATATATATATATATATATATATATATATATATATATATATATATATATATATATATATATATATATATATATATATAGTATATATATATATATATATATATATATTAATATTATATATATATATATATATATATATATATATATATATATATATATATATATATATATATATATATATATATATATATATATATATATATTAGCTTTATAGGAAGGTAAAATCGAAGCTGTTAGTAAAGAAATTATACTAATCAGATTTTCACATTGAAACCTAAAAAAATTTATACTATTGTGTATTTTGTCGCAAGTGTTGTGGATTTTGATGTTGCTTGAATTTTATTGTTTAATCCAGTAATCCAGGAACACTTTAGCAGAATAATATGTACTCCCATTAAAGGGAGTTTGACCCATATATATATATATATATATATATATATATATATATATATATATATTATATATATATATATATATATATATATATATATATATATATATATATATAAATATATATAATATATACGCGCGCGTGAAATGTTTTTTTTTTCCTTTTAGGAAGGGATGGGTTTATGGGAGAAGAGTTACGTAATTTAGATTATCTAACGTATTTAATGTTCATCTTGCTTAATATGTTGGATTGGATAGTACAAACACTATAGGATAAGGAAGCCTTATTTGTTTTTACAATGGTTCTTTTTTCATTAGGAAATATTTTAAATTCGAATTTTTTTTTTTTGACAATTTTAGTTTTAAATATTATTATTATTATTAGTAAAATTTTAATGTGCTTTAAATATACAGTTTCCTGAATATAATTTTTGAGAAACTGAAATTATTATTAGTGTATTATAGAGTATATTCTGTGGTATAGGAATTTAGGTCTTCAAAGTGATATCGTTTGGTGATGTCATTATATAACATACTTATCCGACACACTTTCTTCTTGGTGTGTAATCAATCAACCACACACTATTCTCGTCGTTTATTTTGTTATATAAAAAAGGAAAACGAAGACGCACGAATGATATATATATATATATATATATATATATATATATATATATATATATATATATATATATATAATTATAATATTATATATATAATATATAATATATATAATATTATATATTATAATTATTAAATATTATTATAAATATAAATATATATATTATATATATATATATATATATATATATATATATATATATATATATATATATATATAATTATTATTATATTATTATTCACCATTCCCTCTGGTAGATCTCCTAAGGATCTGTCAGATGTCGCCTCTACAGAACTTTCTCCAGACATCCCTATCGACGAACAATTCCTCTCTCCTCGACCTCCTCAATCGTCGCTCCTCTTGCTCCGATGGCCTCGCCCACATCGTCCATCCATCTTCTTCTCGGTTCTACCAACCGGTCTTCGCTCTGAAGGTCTCCAGTCCATCATCCGTCTCGGCCCCTCCTCCACACCCATCAT
>SEYY01019447.1:100000-117500 GCA_009176605.1 Armadillidium nasatum
TTGGAAGTCCATTCCATTGTTCAATGCCTTTGTACAATATATCTCTACGAGATTTGCTTAGTGTACTTTGTTTTACCTAGTGTACATTAGCATGTGATGCGCAGAAAAGGTCTTACATATTGGTTATTCATTATTATATTAGTTAGGAGTTCATTTGACATTCCATTTAGACTTTGAAAATGTGCGTATTCATTGTGAGAGTAAGCCTGTCTGGTAGTTTGAGTATGGATAATTTTTTGAAGAGTAGGCTTGTATGTTTATAGTAATTGTGAGATACAGAGAATATAATAATTAATGACGAAGAAGATTTGAGTTCTTACAAAAATATTTTCACAGTATGTAAGATAACGTCATACAAACTGTCGAAGGAATTGAGTTTTTGGTTATTGAAGACAACCCTGTTTTCTTTTTCTCAGTTTGAAATATGAGATATAGAGATTAGTTGCTTCAAGGCCATCCTACTAAAATTTGCTGTTTGCTGCTGAAAAGCTATTGCAGTAGCAATACCTATTCAGATTTGGATCAGTCTAATTAATTATATTATCAGAGTTACAATTGGAACTAGAAAGAGACCTTCAGGTTGACTCCAAGGTTCAATGCTTTAGGGTGAGAGGCCATGATGGTACAGTTACTGTAGGGGTTGTGGGTGAGAGATGCCACGGTGTAATCTTTGTCATAGGTGTGAAATAGCAACTTATAGAAGGAAATGTTGGAGAACAGGTGTGCAACAGTAACTGATGGCGAATAAGATGAGTTTTGAGCCAGTTTTCATGAGTTAATATTTTACTTATTTAAAGGGAGACTGACATCGTGTTTGCTTCAACTAAAAACTTCCTAACCTGAGAGTGAGCCGATAATTTAAAAATTAAGGTCAAGGAACCTTAACTGTAATTTCACTAATATATATATATATATATATATATATATATATATATATATATATATATATATATATATATATATATATATATATATATATATATATATATATATATATATATATATATATATATATATATATATATATATATATATATATATATATATATATATATATATATAATATAAAAAGAGCATACTGTATAATCAACATAATAATTTCTTCATTGATGACTTCGAAAGTATGATAGAAATTTTCAGGTCTACTTATGTTGTGAACAAAATTCTACACTAGACTCTAGTTCATTATATATATATATATATATATATATATATATATATATATATATATATATATATATATATATATATATATATATATATATATATATATATATATATATATATATACAGCACATAAATGTATATATTATGAAAGACCATTAAATAAACTTTTCTAAGAAAATCAGGCAATTATTTGGAGATTCCTCAAAACGATTGCCAATTCTATTTGTTTCTCGTCTTCAATTCACATACTTACTAGACTAATCTTGAATAATAGATAAACTGAGGATTAACTTACAAAAGACCTCTTCGGTTTTTTCAATAATGTTGCCATAAGTTGCAATTTCTTAATCATTAAAGCATTAAATTCAGGGTTCGAATACTATAGTAACAGGTGTACATAAACATATTAGAGGAATCCTTTGAGGCAGCTACTACTTCATAATGTTGTTATTTCCACTTGTCTTGGGATCCAAATGATATATAATTGTCTGATACTCAATCAATTAATTAATACTCTAACTTGTCAAGTAATAAACCTTTATAAATTATTATTGATTAAAAAAAAAAAATACATTTTTAAATATCAACATATGGGTGAGATATCGATTTAAATACAGGTATATGAGAGATCTATGAACTCTAAGATGGATATAGTTATGCCATAAATGAGAATTTCAGTTCAGTTTAAAATGCGTTATATTTAATAAATACAATTCGTTAATATTTTAATATTACCTATTATATTATTTTCAATAACATCCTTTATTACACTGGTATTGCAGTTAAGAGTTTGAAAAAGATAAATTTTCTACAGTAACTTCTGTTGAAATATTTTAGGTGCTGTTTTGCTATTTTGGACGTTCATTTGAAAACTGTAATGAAAGTATGCATTCCTTCTTAACAGCAGTTATTTGAAATATTTAAGTCATCCTAGAATTTTTTCAATCTATCTATAATTATTGGACGTAAGGAAAAATCGAAATATTTAGTAATAAAACTCTAATTATATAATTGTGACAGTTTTGCACTTGCAATATAGGCTTGTATATATTCCCGTACATTATCTTTTTCTTGAAATTCACATAAGCTTGAGATTCTAAGAAATCTACTTTTCTTTAATGGAGAGTTTCATAATCGGTTCTAATTTCCTGGTTCTCTAGCGATCAAAGATTGTTCGTTATTTTATGATAGGAAGTCAAAAATTAATCTATACTTGGTCATCCGATATTGTTAAAATTTACAATTTTTAGAACTCTTCTATCTTATGCCCATTTCTTAATTTTTGAAATATTTTTTACAGTACGATGAGTTCCTCTATTTTACCCGTAATATATTTAACATTTACATGTCATGTTAAACATTGGTCAAAAAATTATTTGTTCAAATGTGGATTTGAATTCCTTCCATGCGTAGTTATATGAGAGGATCATGTAGAAATACATCTTATAAAGATTACACAATTCGTTTGTGTTAACTCAGAAATTTAAACCACAGGTCTGTGATTATTTCGATAGTGAATATAAAACTTCCTGAATTGTTTAAAGAGAAGCCTGAAGATTTGGATCAGAAACCAAAGTGCACAATCAACTGCATAAAAAAAAAAAAAAAAAAATAAAAAAAAAATAAATGGTATCAGTGGTCATTCTGAAAAATAAAGATCATATATCTATAGAAGAAGGAGGAGGGGGGGAGTGGAAGACAGGATTCTACCTTGATGGGACTCTCGTTTCGTTTCAGCTGTCTCAGATGTAGTTTAATTAATGTTTTATGTATTTTTCTGTTAAGAGGAAAAAACTAATTTTATTTCGTTTCTGCAATTAAACTTCTCAGACAATTACTTTCATTAAATTTCATTTAGTTAAACAACATTTCATATATACGGCATAAATTCACATAACACCTTTGCTATTATTATTATTATTATTATTATTATTATTATTATTATTATTATTAATATTATTATTATTATTATATGAAAAAATATTTGGTAGGATTTTTTCTCCTACTCAGTGAAGAGTGTGATCCTTTCCCCACCGTAGAAGATTATATATATATATATATATATATATATATATATATATATATATATATATATATATATATATATATATATATATATATATATATATATATATATATATATATATATATATATATATATTATATATATATTGTTTCGGGAAAGAACGAAGTGAGCCCACACTCCTCACTGAAGTAGGAGAAAAAAAATGTATATGAGCATCAAATTAAGGATTGAAATGTCCCAATATACGAGTTTTAAAAGTATGCACGTGAAAAGATGCTGGGGGAAAATATAAAGAAGAAATTTACCAGAGGAGTACATGTATAAGAATGAGCATAGAACTATAGTTTAGGGTTAGAGAGCTGAACAGAGAAATGATGAGTGTATCAAAAGGCATGTCAAACGTGTTCTTCTAAAAGAGGAGGAATGCGACTAGAGTTCAGAAGAGAAATGTCCGTTGTCATATGGCATATGGAGGAGTTTGCCTGCTGAGGGTAAAATGGCAAAATATACTAAAGGGGACAGTCCAATTTCAATAATTTAAAAAAAAAAAAATTTCAGCCTATTCTCCTGAAATGTTCAGTGTATATAGCTTTTTCCCAGGTGAAAAAGGTCCGTTTTTAGCGTTTTTCTAAAACGGTTAAAATGTTTTTTTTATTTCATTTTTTTTATTTGAAATTTGACCCTTTTTCAAATAAATGGTGGGGCCAAACTACTTTTCGGAATGACCTGAAATTTAGAGTGTATATTCAGATTTCTATGGTGTACAAAAGCTTCTAACAGGCTTTTGTTCCCAGAGTTACAAAAAAAAGATGTTTTAAGCCCAAAACTGACCCAACTATCGGAAAAAAAACTCTGGACAAAAAAATAAAAAAAGAAAAAACTACAACTATAACATCTTATTTTTGGTGGGTGTATAAAGGATGGATGGGACTATAAATTCCTTTGTATACTTTATTCGATGCGATTCGTTGGTTTGGAAATATAGCCTCTCAATAAAGGTCAATTTTTGACCAAAATTCAAAAATTCCAGAAGTATGAGAGGCTATATCTCGCTCCAATCAAATAGCATTTAATAATGCACTAAATAAAAGTTGTAGCCCTGTCCATTCGCTAAACAATATCCAAAATAAAAAAATTTGTAGGAAGCATTTTTTTTTTTTAAATAATTTTTTCTCCTGAAGGGTACAATTTTTGTAAAAAAAAATTTAAAGTGCTTATAACTTTTTTTTTTCTAGACGTGATATCAAAAATCTGTTCCCATAAATGCAAGAAATTGGGGCCAGGATTATTCAGTTAAATTTTCAGCACATATGGACCAGTATTGTGACCTCGCTATTCATCTTTTTTTTCCAACTTTTGTCCAAATAACTTTCAAACAGTTATAGACTTAGAAAAACGCTCGAAATCAATTTAGAACTTCTGGATAAAATGCATATACTCTGAAAATTTCAGAAAGCTCAATCAGTCAAATAATAAAAAAAAAATTCAAACAAAATATAAGAAAAGTAAGATTTTTTTCTCGTTTTTTCTTCTTCAATATTTTCTTTTTCTTTTCTGTTTCTTTTGACCGCTCCTTTTCTGCTAGTGAACGTTCATGTTTGTGTTTTGATTTTAGATGCCCCCATAAAGATTTGGTTGAAAATTTTTTCTTGGGGCATCAGGAGGTCCTCTTCTAATTTCCTGACTGCAGATGTTACATTTAGCTATTTCGAGCCTATCCTGAAACATTGTAAAGTACTCCCATACTGCTGAAGCTGATCTTTTAACAATAGCGACTGAAAGTATAATAATTTTGAAATAATGTAAATAAATGATACAAGTTTGATACACAGCAGTAAAATAGCAATGATATGTATAAATACAGGTTATATTGATAATTTTATATCTTACATTTTTCAAACTTTACCTTAGTTACTTTACTTTAGTTTACCTAGGTAAACCTGTTGAATTACCATTGTGAATGAGGAAAAAAAAATATCAATTTTTTGTACTTTTTTAAAACTTTTTATTATACAAAATTGTAATTTTTTGAAATTTTTTAGAAGAAAATGCATATAATCATTAATTTAAGTGAATGTTGGCTATTCTACTTCTTCCTTATAATTAAATAAATTTAAATTAAAATTATATCTAATTTTCTTAATCTAAAATTTCAGTGCTTTTGTCCTCTTTTACAAATTTTAGGCAACTCCGGCCAGAGTCCCGTACCCGGTTGGTCATATATATATATATATATATATATATATATATATATATATATATATATATATATATATATATATATATATATATATATATATATATATATATATATATATATATATATATATATATATATATATATATATATATATATATATATATATATTATATATATATATATATATATATATATATATATATATATATATATATATATATATATATATAATATATATATATATATATATATATATATATATATATATATATATGTCTGTCTGTCTGTGGTGATTAAATGTAAAAAGCTAACTCGAAATGTTAATGTTTTCTACTTAACGCTACGCTTGTGAATGTGTAGAGATAGTAAAAGAGAAAATTTTAGGAAGTCTTTGAGTCATTTAAATCATCTCTCTCTCTCTCTCTCTCTCTCTCTCTCTCTCTCTCTCTCTCTCTCTCTTCTCTCTCTCTCTCTCTCTCTCTCTCTCTCTCTCTCTCTCTCTCTCTCTCTCTCTCTCTCTCTCTCTCTCTCTCTCTCTCTCTCTCTCTCTCTCTCTCTCTCTCTCTCTCTCTCTCTCTCTCTCTCTCTCTCTCTCTCTCTCTCTCTCATATATATATATATATATATATATATATATATATATATATATATATATATATATATATATATATATATATATATATATATATATATATATATATATATATACGAGGGGAGGGGGAGGCTGAAATAACGCCTGTTGATGCCCTGGTAAGCAACGGAAACGGGTATAAATATGTTCAGACTTGCGTTCGAATGATTGAAGCTTGTAGAATAGATTTGAAACGCGAACGGTATAGTTATATGGTTTCTCCGTTGTGTATTGATAGAAAAATGGAAGCTAATGGTAATACTTTGTTAAGGCAGTGTTCAGTGATTGAAATTTTGCATTCCGAAGTTGTACAGAATGTCTTCAAAACATTGTAACGAGAAACGAAACATATGGTCACCAAAACGATCAATATGGAAAACAAGCGTCTATAGAATTGAGGCACCCAAGCTTACCCGACGTACGAAAGTTTAAGACTCAACCCTCGGCTTGTAAAGTCATGGTGACTGCATTCTGGGATGCGGAGGGCCTCGTCTATTCGGAGTATCTGCCGAAGTGCATGACTGTAAACTCCGATTTGTTATTGTGAAACCTTATTTGCAGTGTATGAGATTTTACGGCAGAATAGGCGTTACTTTTCAGCCCACAATATATATATATATATATATATATATATATATATATATATATATATATATATATATATATATATATATATATATATATATATATATATATATATATATATATATATATATATAACACACTTTTTTTTTTTAATTTTATTTCTAAAGTCTTATTTTGGAATATTGATCATTGTGAACTTCGTTCATAGTTTGGAATGTAATTAAAAAAAATTTTGACCCACCCTAAATCACCCTATTTATTAGACATAGGTTTTGTACTCTTAAGTGGCGTGTGCTGATAAATATCATCTTTGTGGTAAGTATGGTAAATTTTTATCTGAAGAAATCTGGTACATAATTCTTGTTCGGTTAACTGTATCATTGACGATTGTGCCTAAAATAACATGTACTATTTGATAAGCTTATAAAAAATATATATATATATATATATATATATATATATATATATATATATATATATATATATATATATATATATATATATATATATATATATATATATATATATATATATATATATAACAGTGTAGTGAAAGGTCTGGGTTTGGTCTATATTAATAATACTCACCAAAAGATTGTTTCTTCTAATTAGCTGTAGCTCTCAAGTCTGGCACGACAGAATCAAATAGATTAATAGTGAGAGTGGTTAGAAATACTGGTATCTCATACTCTCCTCATAGGAAAATAAATGCGAAAAGTTTTTGATTTATTGTGATGGATTCATTCTACAAAGAAAAATGGGTTTCAGTGATATATTGCTAAATAGAGAAAGGCGACAAGCTTTAAAACCGAACTTTTCAAGAAGAGTTGTTTAGGGTTGATTCACCTTAGTACACGTAACGCATATTCCATATGGGGAAGAAGAGTACGAAGTGCTACTGCTGATTAGAGAATAATGATGTTTGGATGGGGGAGTTAGCGTTGCCTATGTAAGAATCTCAGGGAGGAGAGAATTGAAGTATGCGTGATTTCGAAGACGTTGGCCTTGTGGAATATATATATATATATATATATATATATATATATATATATATATATATATATATATATATATATATATATATATATATATATATATATATATATATATATATATATATATATATATATATATATATATATATATATACACAGGATAGGACAGGATAGTGTATTGCTAGGGTAATAAAATGCTTAGTAGCAAAGTAAGATTGTTTATGATGACGTACACGGAAATAGATCCTCTACAAAGGGTCTGCCTTGAAATGTATATAAGAGGAAGTCTCTGGCATGTTGTGGTCTCACCATTTTTCTACATTTGAGCGCAAAAAACTTAAATCGTAGATTATTGTTTTTTATTTTATTTTATGTATTTTATTTATTTATTTATTTTTTATTTTTTTTTTTTTTTTTGCATTATTTTTTATTATTTATTTTATTTTTATTATTATTATTTATTAGTATTATTATTATTATTATTATTTTATTATTATTATTTATTATTTAATTGGATGTAAAGAACGATGAATGACTTTTCCCTAACCTCGAGGTTGTTTCTAACTGCCCGAAGACCATATCTAAAAATAATAAAAACGGGTATTTTTATTATTGTCCTTTAGTAGTGGTAGTAGAAACTAGTGTAAATTATTTTACGATTCCTACTATTGATTTATTTTTAGAGGGGAGGGGGGGGACTTCCAATGGCTGAGGGAGTAATTTAAGAGTAAAAAATAAGTATCTAGCTCACCTGTTGTAAATTAGTTTGTTCAGGTGTCTTTTAACTTAAATTGTCTTTTAGAGGGGAGGGGGGGGACTTCCAATGGCTGAGGGAGTAATTTAAGAGTAAAAAATAAGTATCTAGCTCACCTGTTGTAAATTAGTTTATTCAGGTGTCTTTTAACTTAAATTGTCGAGTCTTCATTACAATTCTGGGAATATCTGGTTTATAGTTTTAGGCTATGGGAAAGTTTTTGAAAAGTGAGACGACATCTTGAAATAGTATTTTACAGTTTATGACTTCGCATCAATAATAATAAAAAAATTTTTTTTGTTTTTCGTTCGTTTTCTTGTTATGTAATTTGGGAGTATTATTTTTAAAAAATGCTATTGTGTTGTTTGTTGTCTTTGGATTATGTATTCGTTTGTGATTTTTTTTTCACGTGTATTTTTTTAAGTAGATTTGTAAGAAACTAGTTTAACGAGTTTATCAAGGTTTTCCAACTCACATTCTTACGTTTAACTGGTAGTTTTTGCTTTCGTACTATATATATATATATATATATTATATATATATATATATATATATATATATATATATATATATATATATATATATATATATATATATATATATATATATATATATATATATATATATATCGCATCCGCATGCGCATGCGGAACATCCGCACAAAAATCAACATCCGCATCCGCATCCGCATTTTCGAAAATTCAACATCCGCATCCGCATCCGCACTTTCAAAAATTCAACATCCGCATCCGCATCATCCGCATCCTTCTCCAAAATTCGACATCCGCATCCGCAAATTAGAAAATATGACATCCGATCCATCACTAATATATATATATATATATATATATATATATATATATATATATATATATATATATATATATATATATATATATATATATATATATATATATATATATATATATATGCGAATTGTAGATCAAGAGTGAGGGTGAAGAGAGAACTATCGGATTGGTTTAGCATAGGAGTGGGATTGAGACAGGAGTTTGTAATATCTCCATGTTATTTAATCTATTGATGAATGGTTTACTTAGAAAAATGGAGAGAGAAGGGAAGAGTATTTACGTTGAGAAATATGGAGGGTGAATGTGAAGTGAATGTTTTACTTTTTGCAGATGATGCGGCATGTGTTGGTGGCAGAATCTGGAGAAAAGATGAGAATATTTGTGAGAGAGTTTGAAGGGAAATGTGCAAACACGAGATAGAAATTCAATCCAGCGAAGAATAAAGTTATGAGGATTGGAGGTGGATGAGGAAATGTGGAGGGAGGAATTGGTTTGTAGAAGTGTGAGAATGGAAACTTGAGGAGGTGAATGAATTCAAATATCTAGTAATGTTGGGTGGAAGGTAAGGGTGGGACGGAAAAAGGAATAAAGAACAGAGTGGTAGAAGGAATGAAAGTATTGGGGGGCCTAAGAAAAGTATGGAAGAAAGGAAAAATTTTGAAAGAAATAAAGATAAGAATGTTTGAATGTATGTGTTCACCTTCTGTATTGTATGTGTGTGAAACATAGACGATAAGTGCTCGGTCGAGAAAAAGTTTCAATGTCTTTGAGATGAAAGATTTGAGAGTGATATATAAATTGAGAAGGATTGATAGGATTAGAAATGAAAGAATAAGAGAGATGTGTAAATGGAAGAAGAGTGTAATTGATAGAGAGGAGGAGGATGTGCTAAAATGGTTTGGACATATGTGAAGAATGAAAGAGAACAGAATGATTGGCAAGGTACGTAGATCCGATGTAGATAGGGGAAGGGTAGGGGGAGGGGAAGGCAGAAGTGGGGATGGATGGATGGAGTGAGAGTGATTTTGATGGAAGGAATTTGAGTTTAGACGAGGGTAGAAGATTTGTGGAGACAGAGATGGAGGGAGGTGGTGAAAGCGTTGAAAGGTAAGAATAGTTGTTTGTAAGGGAATTTTGGCGGACACCACCTCACGAAAATGGGAAAGGTGATAGTGAAATATATATATATATATATATATATATATATATATATATATATATATATATATATATATATATATATATATATATATATATATATATATATTATATATATATATTAACATCCGCATCCGCATCCTCATCAAAATTAACATCCGCATCCGCATCCTTTAAAAATTCAACATCGCATCCGCATCCGCATTGAAAATTCAAAATCCGCATCCGATCCATCCGCACTTTCGAAAATTCAACATCCGTATCCGCATCCGCATCCGCACTTCCAAAATTCAACATCCGCATCCGCAAATTGGAAAATATGACATCCGATCCATCACTAATATATATATATATATATATATATATATATATATATATATATATATATATATATATATATATATATATATATATATATATATATATATATATATATATATATATATATATAGTATATATATATATATATATATATATATATGTAATGATTTAAAACTCCAAATGTTTTGTTATTGTACTTTATAGTAGAAGGATAAGAATGGATATGGGTTAAACCCGTTTATGTCTTGCTCAGCTTGTATTAAGTTCATAATATAGCGGCCTGGTATGAACCGCCTTATATATATATACATATCATCATCACCGTCCAAACCGGTAGGCTGGCGCCTGTCGGGTGCTACTCCTCCAAAATCTTCTCCACGCATTTCTGTCCTCAAACATTCGGTTGTCTTCCACCTCTTCCAGTGTCTTGTTCCTTCGTTGTATGGCTTCTTCTACCGCCTCCATCCATCTCTTCCTTGGTCTTCCCACCGGTCTTCTTCCTTCTGGTCTCCATTCCAGCATCTCTCTGTCTCTCTCCCTCCCCCATTCTCTTCACGTGACCAAACCATCTCAGTTGGTTTCTTTCTATGCATTCCAAAATTGATTCCACCCCAAGTTCCCCTCTTACCAGTTCACTCCTCATTCTATCTCTCAGTGATACTCCCCTGATGATCCTGAGTACTCTCATTTCCGCGGCCTCGATTCTGCTCTTATGCACTCTATTCATTGCCCAACATTCTGAACCGTACAACAATATTCGGTCTGAGTATTGTTTTATAAATTAGTACCTTCACTTCTGTTGGTATTCCTCTCTCCTTTAGTAACGGATACAGCATTCCCACATTCTTTGAGAATCTTCCTATTCTCTCCCTCAGTTCGTCCTCCTGTCTTCCCTCTTCGCCGAACACCACACCCAAATATTTAAATTTTCTCGCCTGCTTAAGTCTAGTCCCCTCTATGTTCACAACTATCTCTTCACTCTCCCTAGCTATTACCATTACTTCTGTTTTCTCACTTTATTTTCATGCCCATAGATTTCAACACATCATTCCACCTATTCACAGCTTCCTGAAGATCCTCAGTTCTTGATGTTATCACTGCCGCATCATCCGCGTATACCAGTGTGTCTTCTCTATTCTCTCTTATGCATATTCTTTTAAGGCAGCTGTCCAGGTACAGTGCGAAAAGCAATGGTGACAATACACTTCCCTGCCTCACCCCGGTTTTCACTCCAAACCATTTCTCGCCTACTCCTCCTCTGACCATATTAATAGGTTTTTCGTACATGCTGTTGATAATTTCTCAGGAATGTTGTACGCTGGGTCCTCTAATACTCTCCACAGTCTTTCCTTTTTTATCCTATCGAAAGCTTTTTCTAAGTCAATGAATGTTACAAACGCTTTCTTGTTCCATTCTATGTTTTTCTCCGTCAGCATCTTCATATGGAATATCAAGTCTGTCGTGCTTTTACCTGGTCTAAAACCATGTTGCCATTTTCCAATTTTATCTTCAACCTTCATCCTCAATCTTTTCTCCAAGATCCTTTCGTATATCTTACTTGCTCCTATTAACAACACTATACCTCTATAATTTCCACATTCTCTTCTATCTCCCTTTTTATGTATTGGGCAGATTACTGCTTTCCTCCATTCTGTTGGTATTTTTCCTTCTTCCCATACCTTGTTGAATATCAATGTTAACCATTTAGTCATTCCGTCCCCTGTCTTGAATAACTCGTTACTGAGTCCATCGTATCCTGCACTTTTCCCGTTTCTTAACATTTTAATTGCCTCTCTCACCTCTTCTAACTGAATCAATCTGGTTTCCTCTAGTCCTTGTCTTTCTCTAGGGGGTGCCTCCATTATTTCCACCTCCTCCTCCTCTTCCTGTACATTCAGCAATTCCTCAAAATACTCACTCCATCTGTCCGCTACCTCTGTCTCCTCCAGAAGCGGTTCTCCCTCTTTATTCAAAACCACATGTGTTTCTGGTTCTTTACTTGCTTTCATGTTCTTGGCCATTCCATATACAAGTTTTCTTGTGCCCTGCATATCTTCCTTCAATTCTCTTCCTATTCTGATCCATGTGGAATCTTTATTTCTTCTTTTCACATCTTCTGCATGATTTCTCGCTCTCACACATATTCTCTTCTATTTTCCTCTGTTCTTGTTTTCATCCATTTCCTATATTCCTTGTTCTTGAGTTTCACGGCATTCCTAACCTCCTCATTCCACCATACCGTCCTCTTCTTTCTTCCTCCTCCGATTTTCTTTTTTCCCATTATTTCACTTGCAACTCGATCTACTTCTTCCTTAAAGGTTTCCCAGCTCTCTTCCACAGTTTCCTGTTCTATTGACCTTCTTTCATATTCCTGAGAAAATTCTTTCATTACATTCTTCTTTAACTCCCTCCTCTCTCAGTTTCTCCAAACAGTATCTTTCTCTTATTTTCCTTCTTGGTTTATTCCCTGACTTCCACCTCAATTTCCCCAGTACCATTCTATGGTCCGAGTCTAGGGATATTGTGGGCACACTTTTCACATCCTCGAAGATTCTCTTGTCGTTTGTCAGCATCATGTCAATCATTGATTTCTCCGTGTATCTCTGCTCCTCTGTACTCCATCTATACCACGTCCATTTCTTGCTATCTTCATGTTTGAAGAAAGTTTTCATTATCGCCATATTGTTTCTAATGGCAAAATCAATCAGATGTTCACCTTCGATGTTTCTCTCTCCAATACCATGCATTCCCAAAACCGTCTCCTCCCCTTCTCTACGTATTCCTACATGAGCGTTCAAATCCCCCATAATTATTTTCTTCTCCTCTCACCGCATCATAAGCCTGTTGGAGTTCATTTCTAAAATCTATCTTCTCTTCCATTGATCTTCCCTGGTGTGGTGCGTATACTTGAATTATACTCATCGTTTCTCCCTCTATTTTCAAGGTCATCGCTATAATTCTTTCACTTACTAACATTGTATCCATTACATTTCTATACAGTTCTGGTCTCATGATGATCGCCACTCCGTGCCTTCTCTCCTCCTCTCTCCCCTTGTAAATCATCACGTAATCATTGTGTAATTTCTTTACTCCTCCTCCTTTGTACCTCACCTCGCAAATTCCTTGCACATCCAAGTTTCTATCTTCCATCAAGTCCACAGCCTCCTCTTCCTTTCTTGTGAATGTGCTAGCATTTATAGTTGCTATTCTGTATTGTTTTCTGTTCCGTGGTCCATTATCGCGCAGGGTCGTCAATCTTTGATTCTGTCTTGTCCGAGGCGTAGCATTGGTTACTCGAGCGGTGTTTCTTTTTATGTAGCCGGCTTGCTAGGCCTGTCGCCACAACCTCCAAATAATGCTGGAGGCACATGGGAAGGGACAAACAGCTGATAGGTCTTCCCAACCCTATCAACTTATTGAACGTCTAGTTGTAAGACTTTATGATTCTGATGTCATATTGAGTAACGTTCAAAATAATCAATATTCAAGTTGAAATTTGGAAATATTTAATTTTCTTTTTATTAATTCTAAAACAGTACATCTTATTTTACTTTTGTTGCTTCACACGAATTTTATTTTTTCTTATTTAAATTAAATTTTACTATTTATCTTAATGACGAAAACAATAAAAAAAAATAACTTTATATTAAAATTTTTACGTTTATTATTCATAACTCATCCTGGCTTGAATATTTTTCTTCTCATTCATAACCATCTTCTCTAAATCTTGTTTCTTCTGAGAGTTTATTTTTACTCTTCAGATTACTATCTTTCTTCTCTTTCTTGGTGTTTTCCTTCTAAAATCTTTGTTTCTTCTCTTTTTAACACGTCTTACTCCAATGACATCTGAACCATATATATATATATATATATATATATATATATATATATATATATATATATATATATATATATATATATATATATATATATATATATATATATATATATATATATATATATATATATATATATATATATATATATATATATATATACCTACACACACACACACACACTACTAACTACTACTACTACTACTATTCATTCACATGGGACAAATTGTCTTAACTTCTTACGATACGAGACTATTATGTTTTCTCAGCCTATATATTAAGGCCCTCTATTTAGGAATTTTTTATTAACACCACACTGTGTGGTTGAACTCCTCTCTCACTTAGTGGTAATTAGAATGCTGAAGCACTTTGTATTTTTAATAATCAGGATCAGTTGATTAGAGAACTTGCAAAATTTTTTAAATAATCCTAGTCAATTCGAGAACACTCATGTTCATTACTTCCTCACTTGTCCCTTAAAGCATGTAAACCTCATTACCGCTACTATTGGTAGCTAACTACAGTCTTAATGATTTAATTTAAATATTCACTTCTCACTTCAGTATCATCATTCTACCATAAGCTAATCTTCTGGTTTTGTAATCTTGCTAAATTGGGACTTTTGCGTTATCCTTGGAGTGACTTTTGACGATGACTAGTCTAGAGACTTCGTGTATGGGGAATGGAAAAGCTTGATTTATCACCTTTGTTAATTTTCATTCAGCCCAGAATCCTTGCAGTATTATTCATCTTATCCCTTCCATCATCCTATTCTAAAAATAAAAATCTGAACTGTTCCAAAAACATTTTCTATAACGTTTTTAAGTCTCTTTCCTCTTATTTGTCCTGATGAATTTTTTGCTAATTTAACCTGGAACAGCTCTTTCAATCTTCTTTCTAATATTTCTCAGGAATCCCATTTCTTTGTTCATTGCATGTATCACATCTCTGTAAGCTCCCTTCCTTCAATATTCTCAACTTACTTCCTCATGTCTACCTTTCAGATCGTTCTATGTCTGATGTTGTTGATGGGTTCACTTTTTTCATTCATTGTCAATTGCTATTTCACCAACTTTCTATTTCTTACCGTTTCTACTTAATAATAATGATTTTCTCAGCTGCTCTTTTAGCCCTTCCCATTCCTATGCCGACGATTCGACATACTTTTTTTTTATTCATTTCAAGTCTTCCTCTTTTGCTACTAGCGTCACCACTCTACTTTAGCGTCCGGATACTATTGCTGATCTGAATGTGGTGTCCAGGTGGGGTCACTTCCATTTTGACTTTTTAAAACTCAACTTTTAGTGAGTCTCCATCTCAAAAATTCCTCCTAACTTTCGTCACTTTCAATGGTTTTATAGTCTCACCCGGGGATAAACGTTAACCAAAAATTGTCTTAGAAACCTGGTTTCACAAAAGTTAGGAGGCCAGCTTCGATGGAACTGAAATATCTTAGTTGTGAACTATTGTAGTTGCTCCAACTGTACTAGGGTATTATCCTTGTTTACTATTCTCATATCTTGGAGGGAGGGGGGGTGGGTGCTTCAGTCCGCCCCTTCTTTTGGATAAGGTTTTGTTCAATGTTAACGTACTTATACTTTTATTTACTTGTGAGAACCCTAGACACTTTCTCTTTGTGACTTTACTTTGACTTTCTATATTTTTTCTAAAGCTAACCAATTTATTCACCTCTATGAGAGTCATTCACGGCACAAGGAATGAAAAGTCCTAAATAAAAATTTTTTTTATTTTTTTTATTTTTTTTAAAAATCCGATTGGTAGTTCTAGGTTTGTTTTTACGTACCTCTTAATTTTTCAGCCACCTCTTTTCTATGGATTTTCTAATGTATTCGAAATTAATCGTTCTCGTTTCAAAGCTTATATATTTGTTATAATGAGATTTTTGTTGCGTATGAGCTAGAGCAGACCTTTTTAATTTTTTTTATGAATGATGGTATCATTTTTTAAATTTTAATAAATATATATATATATATATATATATATATATATATATATATATATATATATATATATATATATATATATATATATATATATATATATATATATATATATATATATATATATATATATATATATATATATATATCGCACGCACGCACACCTTTGGTCTGAATCATTGTCAGATGCCTGATAGTAAAATTTTGTTTTCAAGGGTTTGCAAAAATAGTTTTTACTCTTCAAATAATCAAATGCTTGACATTAATCATTTTCTTCCTCTTGAAAAAGGAGTCATTGTTATATATATATATATATATATATATATATATATATATATATATATATATATATATATATATATATATATATATATATATATATATATATATATATATATATATATATATATATATATATATATACGCGTACACACACAGACACACACACACGCGTACACGCACACACACACAAGGTGACTAATATGACTAGAGACATCAAATGATACCTAACTTTACGTAATTTTGATTATTTACTCATTTTTAGAAACTAATGCTTGGGAGGGGGAGGAGGAGAAAGATGGGCATACAGTAAGATCGAAATAAAACTTGTTTTTCTTTGACCTACTTTGAGTCGTCGTTAATATATTTACTTATCTGGTAAAGTATTATAAAATATTCGACTCTAAATTGATATTATTGAAGAAAAAAAAATAGAGGTATTGAGTCGGAGCTTGGCATTAAAATGGTGGAGCTGGAGCCGGGTATTTTATTTAAAATGAAAGGTCGTGAGCTGTAGTTAGAGTCGGCCTAAAATTTACTGACTTTTCTTAAAACTCAAATTGTGACATTTTATTTTTTATCCAAATTTCCTCATATCGTATGTTAAAACCTTTCTTAAAGTCGAGGCAGGTTATATTTTAGGGAAAAATTTTGCCCTATTTTAATAGGATAAAGCCGTTAATTTGTAACGTTGTAAATATGGCACGAAAAAATCTCATCATTTTATTAAATACTTTTTTTTTTTTTTTTTTTTTGGTTTTGTTGTTGTTAAGCCTTA
>SEYY01019447.1:122500-123930 GCA_009176605.1 Armadillidium nasatum
ATATATATATATATATATATATATATATATATATATATATATATATATATATATATATATATATATATATATATATATATATATATATATATATATAGTTCTTTTATATTTTCTCTTCACCACTTCATTAGCAAGTCAAATGGAATAAAAAATTTTAGAAAAGATACGAGTAATTAGATATTTTGTTTACCTCAAAAAAATTCTTGCAAAAATTCTCCTTCATTATTAAGTGTTGTTGTTGTTGATGTTGTTTTTTTTTTTTTGTGTGTGTTTTGTTAATCGTAGGTGGTTGAGAGGTTTATAAATTTAAAAAGAATATTGATTTATGTGAGTGTTGTTGGCACAGTTTGTACTATCGTTTGCAATTGATTAGTTATCATTGGTATTAAAGAAAACATAAGATACAATCGCGTTCCGTTCGTTTCGAAGTTGGAACAATTAATGGTATATTTTAAGGAAGGTTGGGGAGAAGGACAACTACTTCAGAATATAATAATTATATAAAAAAGAAATGGCAATTATTTAGTTAGATTCTAGGTATTGTGTTTCACGATAGAACAGCATGCTATCAGTAGAATAAATATGCATTGATATGCTAAGTCACTTCAACATTGATAAAAAAAAAAATTTTTTTGACTGACGAGTTAATTACTTATCTAAATTTATTTGATAAATAAATATTCAACTAATTGACTCAATCATTAATTAAAGTCCTCGTGACTCTTTTATCCAAGTGATAAACGAATCTCACATACGTAATAAGTGCAATCATCAATTTACATTTGAACTGGATAATAATAAATAAAAATATATAATAATAATAATAATAATAATAATAATAATAATAAATAATTATTATTAGTTAATAATAATTTGTAATGTGTTCATTTTTCAGTTACAAAATTCATAGTAACAAAAATCGTTTTCATTTACATTATTAATATAATAATAATAATAATAATAATAATATATTATTAATAATAATAGTAGTAGGAGTAGTTGTTGTTGTTTTTGGTGGCTTGACTCGATTTGGTAGATTGTTTTTAATTCTTATTATATAATTAATTATCATTATTTAGTACAATAATTTGCAATTAAGTGTATTTATACATTTCGAAAATTAAAATTTCTAGTTTTTTTCTTTTTTTAATTTTTATTTATGAGAGATAATAATTTTAGTAATTATCATAAGTTCATTTCAAAAGGTGAACGAACTACATCTAGTTCTTATTTTGATATTTTTTACGTAGTTTTTAATTTCTCAAATCCAGTAAATACCGTTACACACAGTCTCTCTCTCTTTCTCTCCTCATCTCTCTCTCTCTCTCTCTCTCTCTCTCTCTCTCTCTCTCTTCTCTCTCTCTCTCTCTCTTTCTCCTCATCTCTCTCTCTCTCTCTCTCTCTCTCTCTCTCTCTCTCTCTCTCTCTCT
>SEYY01019448.1:0-2500 GCA_009176605.1 Armadillidium nasatum
ATAAATTAATTAATCTTCACTCTAAAGCTACAATGAAAAAAAAATGGCTCTTCCAAAGGAAGTTCTTCAATTACGTTGCGCTATCGGAAGGATATCAAAGTTTTTATGAGAAGGTAGATCTCCCTTTAAAATGGTCAAGGAGGAGGGGTTCTTATTTGCTTTGTTAAATAATACTTTAAAGTAAAAATCTGCTTAAAGACTGTGTCTATTTTATGAGAGGAAATAGAAAACCAACATTAAAAGAAAACTAATTTCAATTCAGACTTTAAAATACACTAAAACAAAGTTTAAAATGCCTCTCGCAAATACTGGTTTTATTTCAAATTTTTAAAGCTGGAAGGGAAGAAGTTAATATGAATAGAGGTTTGGATTTGTTAAATTTGCATTCAAAGGAGAGATGGAGTGATAAGAAACGATTGAAATATTCGTTATATAATATTTGTATAGTCCTTAAAAGGAGAAACACATGGAATGTCTGTGATGTTCAATTTTGAACATTATACTTTGAGAATACAAATAGTATATCAAAGTTTCTTGGAAAAATATGAACATGTTAGAATAAATATTTATTAAAATCTCAGTTACTCATCAAAATATCAAGCTAAAGCATTGTATACTCATTTCAATTGCATATTAGGAGGGTTTATATATAAAAAATATACTTATAGCCATTGTCTAGATACATTTACTTAGCCTGTGTTACAGCTGAATTTCGGCCAGATCAAACCAGGGTCTACATTTAATAAAAAGAAATAAATAAATAAGAGAGAAAAAATAACATTCAGATCCTATGCTGAAACTACCTAAAAAGTTTGCCTCATCAAATATGACAATGCCCATGAGGTGAAAACTCTTAATTTAAAAAAAAAATAAAAAAAAATAAAAAAAAAAATCAATTTTTTTTTTCATTCTTGCAAGTTTTTCAAAGTTTCTAAATATACTTTTTGAACTTCCAATATTTCTTTGAAAAGAAAACGACTGACATTTTTCACTTTTCTTCTTTGTTGAAAGCATTTCCTTTTAAGAAAGAGATAAAAATAGTCATTTAAAAACGAAATTAAAAGAGTGATGACAAATAGTAGTAAAAAGCATTAAAACGAAAATATTTTTGGAAAAATAAAAATTATACTAGTAGAGCAAACACACGCACGCACACACACACACACACACACACACACAAACACACACACACATATATATATATAATAATATATAAGATAATATAATAATATATATAATATATATATAGTATATATATGTATATAAATAAATATATTATATATATATAATATATATAATATACAATACATATTATATATATATAATATAAGTATAAAAGGAAGGACGCAGCACCGTCCAGAGGAAGCTTCCCTCGGAAGTGAAGGATATTCTAGCTCCATTAACTCTTGCCATTTGGTTTTGGTTACCATTTCGCTCTTCATCTTCTCAAAAGGTCTCTAGTATACTCTCGTCTCATACTGAAGTATCTATGCTAATACTACCTCTTCACCTCATTTCTTCACATGTTTCCACAAATTTACAAGCATACATATATTACCTTATTAAACAAAACAAGAGGGGCGAAACATAAAGCTGCCTCGAAGGTGCTTGAAGGAGCGGCTTTCAAAGAATGCCCTTCATCCACCCTCATCCACCCTCACCCAATCACCACTTGGGAGTTGGCTGCATTCCATGATGAAGATGGTGTCGCCAAGTTCTCTTATCCGACTTGCCCTCTTGCAAGGTCTTCTTTTCTCATTAATTTCTGCAATATTTGTGAACTTTTTTTTCTAATTTCAAATTTGTCGGACACCACCACTCTTCTTTTCAACCTTAAGTTTCTTATTTAAACAGAAATTCAGGAACTTGGGTGTGCTAACAGCAAGCCTTTTCCTGTTACTTTCTACTGTCTCTATTTTCAATATTCAATCAAAGGCGGATGATGCACATATGTGCGAAACAATGTTGTTTGTTCTTGTGTGTTTAATTTGGAATCTTCTGAATTTTCTTCTTTATTGCTTAAGCTTTCTTGCACCTCTATAATAAATTTTTGTTCTGCTATTACTCCTATTCTACTGCAATAAAATCTTCACTATTAAACTCAAAATAAACATTCTTTCATTTCCTTTTCCAAAATTTTTAATATCAATTCCCTCGACATGGCCATTATCTATGATCCAGCGGTAACTCGATACCCTATCCCAAACCGTAAAGGGATAAACGAACATACTGTTTTTTCTTATCCTCTTATATTATATAAGTATATATATATATAATATATATAATATAATAAATATATAAATATATATATATATATAATATAAAAATAATATATATATATAATATAATATAATAATAATATAATTATATATAATAATAAATAATAATATATAATCTTAAAATCACCTAATCATATCAAAAACATTAAATGATACATGATTTAATCGTAGAAATTTCAAGCTTAGTCTATATATCGTGTGTGGGTTGTGTGGTGATGTGC
>SEYY01019448.1:40000-45000 GCA_009176605.1 Armadillidium nasatum
GTAAGGCCACTTTCTCATTCGTATTGTGCTTATATTATATATATATATATATATATATATATATATATATATATATATATATATATATATATATATATATATATATATATATATATATATATATATATATATATATATATATATATATATATATATATATATATATATATATATAGGCCCTATATATTTAATAATAATATTATTATCTACTATTATATTTGATTATAATGTTTATTATTATTATTATTATTATTATTATTATTATTATTATTATTATTATTATTATTATTATTATAACTATAAGAATTTCACTAATGTTATTTTTTTCTATTATTGCTATTATTATTATGATCGTTATATTAATTATTTTTATTATTATTACTGTCATCATAATCATTATTATTACTATTATTATTATTATTTTTACTATTATTATTATTATTATTATTGTTATTATTATTATTATTATCATTATTATTATTATTATTATTATTATTATTATTATTATTATTATTATTATTATTATTATTATTATTATTATTATTATTATTTATATTATTATTATTATTATTATTACAATATTATTATTATATCTCAATTAAATCTAAATGCATGTTTATTACAAATGCATTACAATTAACGTTTGATCTTAAAATGGCAGAAGATTATATAGAAAAGGCAAAGTTTTGCAATCTTATTTTGGAGTGACGTTGCTGAACAATTTGCGCTTTTACAGGTATATTTAATAATGAACTTAAAAATATTTGTCTTTTCCTTCTTTAGTATAAAATCTGTTATTATTATTTATTATTATTATTATTATTATTATTATTATTATTATTATTATTATTATTATTATTATTATTATTATTATTATTAAGATTGTTATAATTATTATTGTTATTATTTTCATTACTATAATTCTTTTAAAATTTTTTATTACTATTATTATTATTATTATTATTATTATTATTATTATTATTATTATTATTATTATTATTATTATTATTATTATTTATTATTATTATTATTTATTTTAATATTATATTTTTTATTATTATTATTATTATTATTATTATTATTATTATTATTATTATTATTATTATTATTATTATTATTATTATTATTATTATTATTATTATTATTATTATTATTATTATTATTATTATTATTATTATTATAGTTTTTTTATATATTATTATTATTTATTTTATATTTTTATTATTATTATTATTATTATTATTATTATTATTATTATTATTATTATTATTATTATATTATTATTATTATTATTATTATTATTATTATTATTATTATTATTATTATTATTATTATTATTAACATTATTATTATTATTACTATTATTTATTATTATTATTATTATTATTATTATTATTTTATTATTATTATTATTATTATTATTATTATTATTATTATTATTATTATTATTATTATTATTATTATTATTATTATTATTATTATTATTATTATTATTATTATTATTATTATTATTATTATTATTATTATTATTATTATTATTATTATTATTATTATTATTATTATTATTATTATTATTATTATATATTTATTTTTTATCAATATTATTGTTAACCATATTGAATTATTATTATCAATATTAACAACATTAAAATCATTATGATTATTATTATCTTCATTATTATTATTACTATTTTAAATATTAAACATTATTATAATTAGAATAATTATAATTATTACTTTTTATAATTTATTTTACATGAGAAAAGCAATTAAATATCAGTACAGCACAACTTTTTATTTCCTTACTAAATGAGACAATAGTTGATCATTTCTTAATGGATAATTATGTCAATAAAAATATAAATATTTTGCTCTTATTGTAAAAAATAAGGAAAATGTTATTAATCACTTTAAGTCATAAGTACTCATAAATTAAATAATAATGAAGATTTTGAATATCTGATATGTTTTATTAATAAATTAATGTTTAATTAGATGATTAAGGATAAAATATGAGGTGTGGATAGAATGGCAAGAATCGAAGTGTTGCCAAGTAGGAAATTTTTTTTATGAGTAATAAAATGATAATTAAGAATTTTATATATATGTTCATTCAAATCTAATAATTCTTTTATTTGCTATTGTAGATATTATTATTATTATCATTATTATTATTATTATTATTATTATTATTATTATTATTATTATTATTATTATTATTATTATTATTATTATTATTATTATTATTAGTTAGTTATTGTTACTATTAGTTTTTACTATTATTGTTATTTTTCTTATTATTGGTATTATTATTACTATAACTATTAAACTTAGTACTCTTAATACTATTCTATTTACAATTATTATTGTTATTAATTTTTTTTTGCTATGTATCTATATGTCAAAGAAGTAGATTTGATAAGTTTTGATGTGCATTTCGTATATAAAAAGATATTTGTATGCGATTTACTATCTTTGAAACAAAATTTGGTCTCATAGGACGAATTCGTCACCCCAGAAGCCCTTTTCAGTTATTAACGAAAATAAAAAGTGTTAAATATATATATATTAGTATTCTTATTTTGTATATCGTTGAATTTTTTTCCTTTTTACTTGAATAAAAGTTTTTTTGATTTATTTTTATTATTATTATTATTATTATTATTATTATTATTATTATTATTATTATTATTATTATTATTATTATTATTATTAAATTATTATTATTATATATTATTATTATTATTATTATTATTATTATTATTATTATTATTATTATTATTATTATTATTATTATTATTATTATTATTATTATTATTATTATTATTATTATTATTATTATTTTTATTATTATTATTATTATTTCTATTATTTTTATCATCATCATTTTGTTTATTTCAATCCATTAAGGGAAGTAGTAAATTGCTTCTAAATGATAGTTTAGCAACAGGATTTCTTGGGAATGAAAAAAATGTTTTTCATATTATTCAGAAATTTAGTGACCTTAGCATGGTACTGAAGTTTAAAACAGCTTGAATCTCAACCCGTTCCGAAAAGGAAACGTATGATTTTCTGTTTTATGTAAATGGTTTACATTTATATCTTTAAATATTGGTATGGCATTTTGATAAGAAGGTAAAACAATATAATATTTTCGTTTTTGAAGGAAGATTTGTCAAAATTATAGTAACTCTTGGAAACAAAATATGAAGTTAGATATGAAGGCTTCGTAATAAAAACTGAGGCTTAATATTAAAATGATTTTAAAATATTTTAGAACAGTTAATAACAAAAAACATCATATGCTAAAAAAATGTGAGCAAACTTTAGAAAATCTGAAGAAGATATATTATAATGGGGTATCTCTAACAAAGCATGCCCAAAAAGCGCTTAGTGCAACAACTTTGCCACTTGCCCTAAAGTGTTGCGAGAGAGTTTCTATTTTACAGAGTTTCTCTTCCTCTCTTGGCGAAAACATACATATTTCTAAGCTTGTTTAATAGCCGAAATCAACAGTGATAGTGTCTTCTTTATTGAATCCTGTTGTCATTCAAAACTTTCGTTTTGCTATCATTTTACCTTAACTGTGACAATCGTTCTTATAAAATTTTGTCTCTTGAGGTTGTCTATTTTGGGTAGTGACGTCATAATCTTTGAATTAAGGCCTGAAGATTGAATTAGTGGATATTTGGCTTTGTAACTCCATTAATAGTTCAGGTGTTTAAATGTTGTTTAAAATCTCTTCGTTAATTCCTTTGTGAGAGTTCAAAATAAGGTAAGTTTGATATTTTATTCATTGTATTTCATTGTTAAACCCAATCCACACACAATATATATATATAATATATATATATATATATATATATATATATATATATATATATATATATATATATATATATATATATATATATATATATATATATATATATATTTATGAAGAAGTTCAAAATGCTCCCTATAATTTTTGACAGATGTTTTAAAAATCTTAGACATTTTTTTAGATTAAATTAGATTTAAAATAAGGAGTAAAAGTCAAGAGTTAATTAAGCTGCATTTTCAAGCTTCATTCTCCGAATAATGACTAAAAAAACAGATTAAAATATGAAAACGTGGATCATCTTTCTTAGTAAAGTTATCTTAAAATTTAATTATGCTTTTACTTAAATAACTGAATGGAGAAAAGGTAAATAAAAAAGTAAAACAACTTCGGTAATTAAAAAAAAATATACAAAAGGTAATCCAGTTAACCTCTCCTCTTACGTAAAAATAAGAAAAATACCTTTATGGTTTCAGTATTGAATGTCTTATATATATATATATATATATATATATATATATATATATATATATATATATATATATATATATATATATATATATATATATATATATATATATATATATATATATATATATATATATATATATATATATATATATATATATATATATATATATATATATATATATATATATATATATATATATATATATATATATATATATATATATATATATATATATATATATATATATATATATATATATATATATATATATAGGCTATAATTGATAATTAAAAAGAAAATAGAAATCCAATTAAGATGTGTAAAAGGAAAAACGAATTCAAAGAAATTATTATTATTATTATTATTATTATTATTATTATTATTATTATTATTATTATTATTATTATTATTATTATTATTATTATTATCTTAATAAGTATATGAAACTGACAGATTATATAGAAGCTACAAATATTTTGCTTTTTATGGCTATTTTGTTTTTAGTAAATATATTAAAATTCAAAAGATTTTTTAACATTTCAGTTTTTAAAACATTTATTCCTACTACTTCATTAATTTTCTTTTAAAATAGTTGAAGAAGTTAAAGAAAATTTTCCTCCAATCATAAAAAATGTCAGTAGAAAATATCAATTTGGATAAAGTTAGAACATATATTTCAAATATTTAATTCATTTTAAGCTCTTTCTC
>SEYY01019449.1:5000-10000 GCA_009176605.1 Armadillidium nasatum
TTTTTTTTATTTTTTTATTATTAGTAATATTAATAATATTTTATTAAAATAATTAAAATTATTATAAAATAAATCAAATTGTATAATTAGGATACATAATTCAAATAAACAACGATATTAGATAATTACGAGATATATATTTAATATTTAATTGAAGTGGATTAAATGATTGTATATAAAACGTTCAAGATAAATAATTGAGAGCGTATTGAGATTAAACTAACTGAGTTTAACAAATAAGTAATGAATTCATTTAAATAAACATATTAATAAATATTTTATTTTGATATATTAAATCTCTAAATTATTTTATAGTATTATAATAGTGATATAAAAAATAGGATAATAGTTATCAAGCATTTATTATTATATATAGTGTTATTGTAATTTTATGTTTAATAATATCACGATTAACCTGTTTACTTTCAATTATTAGTTAATCACTGATCGTATGAAGAGTATTTAATATGTATTTTAGAAATTAATATAGTAGATATTAATAGATATGTTTATTATTATTATTGATTATATATAAATTAATATTATTATTATTATAATTATTTTATATAAATAATTAATTTAGCATTTATATAGATACTATAATGTTTATTATGTTTTATTTAGTTTATTTAATCATATTTTCGGTTTAATATAAATAATGCTATATTAATCTCCAATAAATTATAATGATATAATTTAAAAAAGCAATTTATATTGCATGTTGAGGTTTTATTATTATCATATTGTTATTATAATATTATATTATTAATTTAATATAAATTTATAATATAGATTATATAATATATTATTATATATTTATATTGTTGATTAAATTTTAGATATTATATTAAATTATATTATTATTTTTAATTTATTATTTATATGTTATTATTATTCATTATTATTATATTAATTATAATTAATATTAATTATATTGTTATATTATTATTGTAGTTTAATTTATATTTATTATATATTTTATCATACATTTATTTTTTTGCCATTTCTTAATTATTATTTATATTATATTATTTTTTTAATATTGTTTATATTTATAATTAATTTTATTAAATTATTATATTATATTATTATTTATTTATTAATTTATTATTATGTATTAAACATTGTTATTAATTATTTCCGATTTATTTTCATATTTTCCTTAAAACAGTTTAATTTTATTATTTTAGTCATTATTTTTATATCATTTATAATATTCGTAATTTTCATTTTCATTAAATTTATTTTAGTAATTATTTAGTAATTATTATTATTATTATTTCATTTTATTATTATTATTATATAATGTATTAATTATTATTATATTATTATTATTATTATTATTATTTATTATTTATTATTGATTATTAGTTATTATTATTATATGATTATATATAGAGATTAATAATAAATTTTATTCTTTATCTTTTAATGAATTAAACATTTAAGTGATTATTTTTTATATTTTGAATTTCACAATATTACAATTCTGTTTAATTCTTAGGCATTATTTAATATATATATTTTATTATTTTTATTTTTATTATATATATATACTATTATATTTATATATTGTATTATTTTATTATATATTATTATATTTTATTATATTATATATGTATATTATCCTATTATTATTTATATTATATATATATTTATTTATTTATATATTAATTTATAAGTATATTTTTATATTTATAATATATATATTTTTTTTTTTTATTTTTAAATAAATTTAAAATGAAATAACCTGTAAATTTAAAGAATGGTACAGTTTTCATAATTAGAAATTTAAGAATTGTTTTATGTTTATAATTTATATTTATTTTATATTTTTATATATTATATATATATATTAACATATATATATTTATAATATTTATTATTTATTATATATTATATATATATATATTATTATAATTATAATATAATATATATAAAATATATATATATTATATATTTTATTATATATATATTATAATAGTTCAATATTATATATTTATAATATATATTATATATTATAAAAATAAATATTAAAAAAAAAAAATTATTATATTTTTTTTATATATTATATATTATTATTATATATTACATATTAATATATACATTTAAATATATTATAATATATATATATATATATATATATATATTTATATATTATTATTATTATTACTGTTTTTTTTTTTTTTTTTTTTTTTTTTTTTTAATTAAATAACATAGATTTAAAATCTTATATATTATATTATTATTATATTTATTACTATTTGGTTATATTGTATATTAATTTGGTTTTGTATTATTTAATGCGTTAGGTTTTGTTGTTTACTATTTATTTTATATATTATTTATTATCTTTTTTTTGTTTATATTAATTCTTAATATATATATATTTATATTATCATATGTAATATGATATATATACTATATTATTTATTTATTTTTCTAGTATTATATCGGTTATATATATTATATATATATATTATTAGGTATATATTGTTATTATTTATTTTAGTTGAGAGGAGGTGGAATCTTATTTAGATATATATATTTTGTTAGTGAGTATCAGAGTTTTAATTAGATATATATATTTTATATTGGAGTAAATAATTATAATATACATTTACTAAATATATATTCCTTATTTTAATTTAGTTTTAAGTTCGACTTAACAAACACGTTTTACTTACATTGACTGGCTACTCGTAAATATACACATTAATAGTATTCCATTACTATATATTATATCCTATATAATATTATAATATATATTATATTATATATATATATATATATAATATATATATATATATAGTATATATATATATATATATATATATATTATATATAAATATATATATATATATTATATATATATATATATATATATATATTATATATATATATATATTATATTATATATATATATATATATATATATATATATATATATATATATATATATATATATTATACCAAAATTGCTTTTAACTAGTGATTTCTAAAATTATTTCATATTTCAGTTTCTTGTAGTGTTTTCTCTTCATTTTTGTGCTCATCGCCAGAAGCAATTTGACTATTAAATATATCTTCTTTTAAAAGTATATTTTTGTCATCTTGTGAAGCAAGGGAATTGTCAGGAACCTTTGAAGGTTCTTCTAAAATAAAGGAAACGGACCTTGAACTGCTATTGAGATGGTGAGCTTCTTTACTTCTGTTTGGATATTCAGGAGTTAAGTAATTGTTGGTTTGATCCTCTTTTGAAGAACTTTCTGGTGAATTTCCATTTTGTCCAATTGTTGAAATGCAGCATTGATTTGTTGTTCCTTTACTATTCACAGATTTCTGCCTGAATGATAAGGCAGTTACGCTGGATCGTTGACTTTGAGTGGCTGAAACGCTGGATGTCTTTTTCTTGCAAATTTGGTTCAGGAAAAATGTCTCCCAAAATGTTTCCAAAAACTGGCGCGACATTCCGCAATAAATTGCGAAATTAATCGGATATGATAAGGTAATGAAGAAGTTTGAGATAATAAAAAATTTCTGAATTACAGGATATTCATCCGGGGTGAAAATAATTATGTATCTTAGTGAACTGAATATATGAAGAAGAGTAATTACCGCAAGGGGTATCTCAGTGATCAGAAAAACAGAGAGAATTACTATTAGCATCATTGTAGTACAATTCGAATCCCGAAGACGAAGACATTCCTTTTTTCTGTTCTCTCGAAGCAACTTCATCCTCTTTCTTTCAGCTTTTCTTAAAGCTTTAAAAAGCAAGATGTTTAAAACAACGAGTATGGTGCAAGGTCCAAGATGAACAAAGATAACTCGAAACCAATAATAAAACCCGAAATAAAGGTTAATATTGCCCCCCACCCAAGCTGTATAAAATATATCACATGCAGGTATCAATTCTCCATCCCAAAAGACACACGTCTCCGTATAACGAAACTCAAAGAATCTAACACTTTGATGTAGTAAAGCAGCAGCTACAATGCTAATTACTACTTTGATTACCCTGGGTACGTTGCAATATATCCTTGCCAATGGTGGATGACACACATATATATATCTCTGAACGCCTAAAGCTAACGTCAGCCAAATTGAAGTGGTATGGAATGTGTTAGGAAATATGTCATAGAAATAATACCAAGTGTAACATAAAGACTTTGGAAATAATGGAAGCTCATAATGCCCAAGGGTATACATGTAAAAGAAAATTGGGGCCGGGGTTATTAAGGTCATTAAATCTGACAAAGAAATAGCAATGAGCAGAACGTTTGTTGGAGTACGCATATGTCGTTGTGTTAAAACCGCTACAATCATTGTATTAGCAACAGTGGTAACTAATACAATAATGGGCAAAGCGTATCCGTACAATGGAACTGCTAAGTCTGATGGAAGAGTGTTGTTGGGTAATTCAACTTCGGAAATATTTGATATTGAATTAAAAGGACAAAGGTTTGAGGAAATGTTATTAAATTTTTCATTGGAGTCTGCTTCCATGTTTTTTTCAAATCGTTGATATCTGCTTGTCAATAAAGCTAATTTTCAATCATTATTTAGTTTAATATTAAATATATAATTGTATATAAAAGTGTAATGTCTTTTTTACTTATTTTATTATTTTTTTGTTAAAAAAATAACATACTTGAAAATACATTCTTTTCAAATATAAAAGTTTAATTTACCACTTAGATGAAAAAAATATATTATTCTATTTTTACACAAATTTCTATTGAATTCGTGAATGTCAAATGAATTTAACACATGGATTATTCGGAGAACAAAGTAAAGGTAACCGCTTACGACGAGGTCGAGTGAGAAACTGACCCGAGTGAAATGAATCAACACTGAATAGAGAAAGAAATAAAATGGGAAAGAAACCCCATCTAGGCATTAACCACGATGAATTTTCCCCTCTTTAAGGATGGGAAAGGAGAGAGAATTTTCAGTTAATTGCAAGTCTTATTAGAAAGGGAACCTTTCCTGAAGTAATG
>SEYY01019449.1:25000-45000 GCA_009176605.1 Armadillidium nasatum
GTAATATATCTTCATCTTTAATATAATTCAGTTACATATATTTTTCATACATATATTTTTTTATTCTACATCCCCTTTTTCTATACAGTTTTATTTTGTTTCCATAATATTCTTATATTTCAGTAATTCTACAAGCAAAACTGAATCAATGAAACCTTATTTTCTTTTTAAAAAAATATGAATAACTAACTATGGACTAATTTTACTTAATATTTTATTTTCAATTTTCACTATCTTATTTTAGTTAAGCTCTCTTGCAATTCTACTACTAAATTTATTTGTTCTGTCTATTTATCTCCTAATTCTACTAACAAGAAAAAAATTCTTCGACAATTTAAACTCCATAATAGAGCATATTCTTTTTTCTTCTACACTCTCCAAAATC
The DNA here is from genome assembly GCA_009176605.1 of Armadillidium nasatum. NCBI lineage: Eukaryota > Metazoa > Arthropoda > Malacostraca > Isopoda > Armadillidiidae > Armadillidium > Armadillidium nasatum. The sequence continues at coordinate 25,386 of SEYY01019449.1, forward strand.
AAAATTTCAGATATTTTAATTTTAATGAATGGCGTTCATCTAGTAGTTGCGATCGAGGTGGTGAACTCTCTTACGGCTTTTCTATCCAGAACAACCTTGAGCAGTTGGTGCAACTCATTACCTGTTTGCCTAACCATTTTGGCGATAAACTAAACATTCTTTATCTTTTCTTAATCTCTTTTCCTTCTCTTTATATTGTTAGACACTTTTCTCCTCTGGGTTCATCTGATTACGTTGTAATCTCCGATTCTTGTTCCGTCTCTTCAAGTTTTCTTCAAGAATGCCCCCATCCTTCAGATAGGAGACGCTTCTGCTCTGACTATATATATATATATATATATATATATATATATATATATATATATATATATATATATATATATATATATATATATATACATATATATATATTTCTGTTCCCAAAATGTCTATTCTTTTTATATATTTCTTTAGTGATGCTAAATTTCAATTTATTTCTAATTTTATTATTATTATTATTATTATTATTATTATTATTATTATTATTATTATTATTATTATTATTATTATTATTATTATTTTTATTATTATTATTATTATTATTATTATTATTATTATTATTATTATTATTATTATTATTATTATTATTATTATTATTATTATTTTTGCGGAATATCTAGTTTATGGAATTATATTTTGATCAAATATTAAAGAAATTTAAAAAAATTTGTTGGTTCTGAAGATAGAACTTAATAAGAAGATTTGGAATTTTCTCTGTACATTAAATGAGAATGTAGAAATGAGTATTTAAACACATTAACCTAGTTACGAGCAATTTGATTATGGTTCACTATTCAGGAAACTTTCTCAGCTTATATATATATATATATATATATATATATATATATATATATATATATATATATATATATATATATATATATATATATATATATATATATATAATATATATATAGTTGAGAAAGTTTCCTTAATAGTGAACCATAATCTAATTTCTCGTAAATAGGTTAATGCCAATAAATACTCATTTCTACATTCTCATTTAATGTACAGAGAAAATTCCAAATCTTCTTATAAAGTTCTATCTTCAGCACCAACAAATTTTTTTAAATTTCTTTAAAATTTAATCAAAATATGATTTCATGAACTAGATATTCCTAATAATAATAATAATAATAATAATAATAATAATAATAATAATAATAATAATAATAATAATATATTAATAATAATAATAATAATAATAATAATAATAATAATAATAATAATAATAATAATAATAATAATAATAATAATAATAATAATAATAATAATAATAATAATAATAATAATAATAATAATAATAATAATAATAATAATAACATAAAATTAGAACTAAAATCGGAATTTAGCATCACCAAAGAAATGTATAAAAAGTATAGACATTTTGGGAACAGAAATGCATCATTGTATGAATAACATAATAGAAGAGGTTTAATTATTTAAGGATGGGGGTAGAGTTTTTGTATGTAAAGATTCCAATACCCTACGATCAAGATGATACTACGAATGTCGAAGGATAGAAAAATTAGAAAAAGAAATAGAGTGTGTGTTTCCATGTTTTTTAATAACCGAGTGTCAGTACAAAAGGCCGGAAACGAAGTTCATTTCTGAAGGAAACTCCACCATGTTGATCAATCTTCATTAGGCTTCCCATGCCACAATATGACTGGTCCACTTATATAAATAAATTAATTAATAAAAATTTGAAAAACAACGGGAAAGCTTCCATGCGACTGAAAAAAATTAAGAATTAAAAGAGTTATAATTTATAATAACAAATGACGTTGGGGAAATGTAGCTTCAAGTCCTGTAAGAATTTTTTTTAAAAATTAAAATCTCAGTAATCCTATATAAAGCAGTTTTGGAAATATATTTGTTCAAGTATATTAGAAAGATGGTAAGTGGATTTAAAGATTTGGTGAGATTTGTTAATATCTTTTTCTCAATTGGAATTTTGGAAACAAATTAAAATCAAAAAACATTTTAATATAATTTCATTTCTGAGTTGAAAAAATTCCGATCAAAGTAAGTTTTAAATGTTCTAAAAATTCTAGATCTTAGAAATGATGCTATGAACTTGAGGGGGATATTTGCTAAAATAATATGAGATTAGAAGTGAAGAAGTAATAATTTTATTTACATGCACAAGTTTAAAATATAATATTCTCATGTTTAGCATTTGCATTTAGAAAGAGAAATAATTTAAGCGGATTTACATCTTTCTCCAAGTTAAATCTGAAGACTTCGTGTCTCTTACTCATATATTGGTAGAAACATATTTCCTGATTTTTCATCTTGAAAACTACGAAGCAATTACCCATATAGCGATGATTAGAAGTGGTTTGAATAGAGAGGAGTTAACCCTTTTAATCATATATATATATATATATATATATATATATATATATATATATATATATATATATATATATATATATATATATATATATATATATATATATATACTTAATGGGTTAATCGTGTTTCTGGAGAAAGGGCTTTTAAGCTTACAGGTAATCAGAAAAGAAACTATAGTTTTTCTTGCCGTAATAGTTATTTATAATATATATATATATATATATATATATATATATATATATATATATATATATATATATATATATATATATATATATATATATATATATATATATATATATATTTAAAAATATTTTATAAAAAAAAATAATTTATTTACATATTATAATAATATATATATATATATATATATATATATATATATATATATATATATATATATATATATATATATATATATATATATATATATATATATATATATATATATATATATATATATATATATATGACTGATTGTATTGCCTCTCGCCAAGCGTTATGAAAGTTTAATTTGATTTGTCTATTGTAATGAATATTTTAAGATTGTAATAAGATTTCAGACTGTGAAATATTGAAACTTTTTAAAAGTTTAAAATTAAATTCTGCAAATATAATAAAATTTCTTTTTTTTAATTAAATTCATAAATTTGTATAATATTCATTTTTTTTTTTTTTTTTTTTTTTTTATTTATTATTATAATATATATATATATATTATATATATATATATATATATATATATATATATATATATATTATATATATATATATATATATATATATATATATATATATATATATATATATATATATATATATATATATATATATTGTGGCAATAAAAACTATTTGAATACAATTAGTTATATAATCTAAACTGTTTAGACTATGGTTATTAGAAAGTCGCTCGCATATATTCTACACTAAATACAAAAATTTCGTTTCCACTTCCCTAAGAATATCTGTTTACTCATCCGACAGACAGACAGAAGAGAAATCCAAGATGGCGCAACAAGGAAGCGGGTGCGTGTTGGAATTAAAAAAAAAAAAAAAAAAAAAAAAAAAACAATTAATGAAAATCTTTCCACGAAGAAATCCATTTTGAAGTGATACAAAAATTTTATTATAAAAGAATGCATTTATTATCCTTGAAAGGAAAGGGACATTCAGTCCGTCCGTCAGTCTCGGAACAAAGTTTTTGTTCGCGTCACAGAAGACTTTTTATTCAACCCCAAAAAGATAACGTTCAGAGCTTACCGAGAGTATCAGCCTGTTCGCAGATTTCTCAAGAAGCATTTTAAAAAAGATGAACTCGTTACACAGCACAAAATGATCAATTCTTCTCCAAGTGACTCTGACATCTCGATACCCGAGATATAGACAGGACAAAGTGTATGCAACCTCTGCTACCAAAAACGCTGAATTTTAGGAAACGCATCCCTGCAACTGTAAATTTGATTAAGCCTGGTATGCTGCAGAGAGTCTAGTCAGAGTTGGATTTTCGTATCGATGATTTCATAGCAACTGGTGAGGGGCGCATTGAGTGTTTGAGATACCAATAGATACAACATTAAACATTGAATGTAGGTGAGCTGCACTTATCAACTTGTATGTATGTTCCAATGAAGTTATATACGTTCATTATGGGTTTAAAATCATGGAATGTTTTGTGGTCATCGTGTATATATATATATATATATATATATATATATATATATATATATATATATATATATATATATATATATATATATATATATATATATATATATATATATATATATATATATATATATATATATATATATATATATATATATATATATATATATATATATATATATATATATATATATATATATATATATATATATATATATATATATATATATATATATATATATATATATATATATATATATATATATATATATATATATATATATATATATATATATATATATATATATATATATATGTGTGTGGAACTTCTTGTTCCTTGAAAATTTAATACGTAAAACAAAACTCAAATTATAATACGGTGCATTTAATAAAAAAAATTAATAATAAAATTTATGAAATTAAATATTATATACACTTAAGAGCAAAAAAATCGACTCAGTCGCATGGAGACTGCATTGACGAAATCGGGATATAGGGAAGGACAGCGTGGTTAGCAATACGGAGTGTCTAATTGGTTCAGGTATAAGCACCGGCTGTGTATATCGCGAAAGAATTCAGAAAACACACAAGTAAATTGAGGTCGGGATATTAACTTGCACTCTTTGGGAGGGGATGTGTAATGAGGGATAAAATTTCATTGACGTCTTGGAGTAGCTGTTTGAAATCGTGAATAGGTGTTCTAACGTTCCACATACGCCCGTAATATGACAACGGCGCCCACAGGGCCTCTCCTAGTGCAGTGTTGCACGCCAGCTCCGTCTGTTTCGTGGTCATACCGGCGATACCGTGCAACAGGCAGTTTCAATCGTCGAGGAAGATCCGGCAGTAAACGGTGTACAACGGCCAGAGACTACTTGTCCATAGTCCTTATATCATTCCGTAATCTCCGCCTATCTGCCGTTAACCTGCAACAGGAACTGTCACGGGTGCTAGGGACCACATCCAGACCATGGACCTTTAGGAGACGTCTGAGGGAAGCGAACCTGACCCCGATGAAAGCAGGCCACAGTCCCCAACTGTCGGGTGGTCACCGCCAGTCGCGACTTCGTTTTGCACAGAAACATATCTATTGGTATAACAGCGTCCTCATTTCAGACGAATCTCGCATATTCCTCCACAGTAATGACGGTCGAGGCCGAGTCTATCAGCGAGCAGGGGAGCAATTTGATTTGCACTTGCTATCTATTTGAACGTGCTTGTTATGGTGGTGGATCCTGCATGGTGTGGGCAGGGAAGCCAAGACAAACTTTGTGTTTACTGAAGCCCTCTCGCGGCTTCAGACGGCTATGGACCAACTCTCTGCAGGTATACCTATATCCGCACAACAAATACATGTCATACGTCTCTCAACCCTTCATCTATGTGCCCACAATATATATATATATATATATATATATATATATATATATATATATATATATATATATATATATATATATATATATATATATATATATATATATATATATATATATATATATATATATATATATATATATATATATATATATATATATATATATATATATATATATATATATATATATATATATATATATATATATATATATATATATATATATATATATATATATATATATATATATATATATATATATATATATATATATATATATATATATATATATATATATATATATATATATATATATATATATATATATATATATATATATATATATATATATATATATATATATAATATATATATATATATATATATATATATATATATATATATATATATATATATATATATATATATATATATATATATATATATATAGTATATATATATATATATATATATATATATATATATATATATATATATATATATATATATATATATATATATATATATATATATATATATATATATATATATATATATATATATATATATATATATATATATATATATATATATATATATATATATATATATATATATATATATATATATATATATATTATATATATATATATATATATATATATATATATATATATATATATATATATATATATATATATATATATATATATATATATATATATATATATATATATATATATATATATATATATATATATATATATATATATGTATATATATAAAATGTTACCTTTGTGAAATCATCTAAACTGAGAAGATCTACAGTGAAACAGTTGTAGCATTTATATTTTAAGCTGATTTTAAAAGAAAATATTTGTACTTGAACACACACACACACACGAAATATATATATATATATATATATATATATATATATATATATATATATATATATATATATATAATATATATATATATATATATATATATATATATATATTAGCTACTAAATTAGGATATTGAATTGGTGGATTGTTATATCTTTGTCCTTCAACCGTTATTTATTTTCTGATGCAAACGAAAGCTCACCCAACCTGTTTATGATTAATGAGACTCATTTCATCTCTATTTATTATCATATTGTTCTAAAAATAATTTCTTTTATATTTTTAAAATTCTTAAACTGAAATATTTTCTAATATTTTAACTCTTGTAATGTTATCTATGATCCTGAGAGACAAAGGCAAACCTGATAATATCTAAAAAGCTTTACTTTACCTATGACCAGACTTCTTTCTATCAATCTGTTAGTGAATATTTGGAAAGATGGAAACTTGCTTTTATCACCAAACTTCTCTTTCTTTAATCGTATCCTATTTTGAAATAGTATATATGAATTCTTTCTTACTGCTTTATGCGGCTATCATACATTCACAATTCACATTCCTTAAGATTATAATGAATTAGTTAACTTCTTTCCTGAACACAATACCGGTACACAAATATTGACTTAATTTTCACGTTATGTCTTACTCACTCTTTTGTGAATGATTGTCTTTATGGAAAGAAATCAACAAGTCAGTAAATTAACTTTCTAGCTAGTTTTGGATATAATCATTTACATTTGCATGGTTGGGTAGCATAGTGCATAACGTCTCAGTACTTTGATGAATTTATTCTGAGCAAAGTTCTTCATTATTGTAAAATACCTTTAAAAAGGGTATAACCGAATCTTCAATATATGCTTGATAATCTTGGTGTTCGCCATACTTAGAATGTTTCATGGAAGAGTCACAAAAGATTTCTTCTAAGATAAATTTTTTTTTAAGTGGAAAGAAATTTTTTTTTCAGCGGCATTAATATAATATAATATAATATAATATAATATAATCAGCTGTAATCAATTTCCTGTAAGAGTGGATTGGTCTTTTTTATAAAGATTAAATTTCTCACCAATTTAGTTCTTGAAAGAAAGAATCTAAAATTTTTGTATTATGAATTTCAACGTGTCTGCCAAATCTCTTTTGTTTCTTTGTATCCACAGAATTGTAGCCTCTTTTTCCTGACATCCCATCGTCCTTATAATGAACAATGCTTTTTTGAACTAAAACAAGCTCCGATTAAGGAGAATGAGTTTCACTTGTCTTTTTGTACATTCTTATTTTTTAACTGCTAATCTTTCTAATATTATTCTGAAAAATAAATCTCATTCTCTCAAATACTTCACCGGTAATATCTGAATGTTATTTTCTTCTATTTTACCTTCTAGCTTAAATTATTCCACAATCTTTGAAGAGCTATTCGCTGTGGTTCAACAGTGAATAATATGGATTGGGATTAGAAAGATTTTTATAATTTTTTATGGGTTTCTAGTAAACTCTTAATTATTCTCTAGAACTACAGTAAAAATGTAAATTTACGAGTATATATTATTTTTCCATACTATGATTACTGCATATTTGTTAATTTACCTATCTATTTGATATTGCTTAAAAAAATAGAATGCGCTATATATATATATATATATATATATATATATATATATATATATATATATATATATATATATATATATATATATATATATATATATATATATATATATATATATATATATATATATATATATATATATATATATATATATATATATATATATATATATATATATATATATTAGTGATGGCATCCGCATGCGCGGATGCGGAACATCCGCACAAAAATCAACATCCGCATCCGCATCCGCATCCGCATTTTCGAAAATTCAACATCCGCATCCGCATCCGCACTTTCGAAAATTCAATATCCGCATCCGCATCCGCATCCGCACTTCTCCAAAATTCGACATCCGCATCCGCATCCGCATCCGCAAATTAGAAAATATAACATCCGATCCATCACTAATATATATATATATATATATATATATATATATATATATATATATATATATATATATATATATATATATATATATATATATATATATATATATATATATATATATATATATATATATATATATATATATATATATATATATATATATATATATATATATATATATATATATATATATATATATATATATATATATATATATATATATATATATATATATATATATATATATATATATATATATATGCGAATTGTAGATCAAGAGTGAGGGTGAAGAGAGAACTATCGGATTGGTTTAGCATAGGAGTGGGATTGAGACAGGGGTTTGTAATATCTCCATGTTTTTTAATCTATTGATGAATGGTTTACTTAGAAAAATGGAGAGAGAAGGGAAGAGTATTACGTTGAGAAATATGGAGGGTGAATGTGAAGTGAATGTTTTACTTTTTGCAGATGATGTGGCATGTGTTGGTGGCAGAATCTGGAGAAAAGATGAGAATACTTGTGAGAGAGTTTGAAGGGAAATGTGCAAACACGAGATTAAAATTCATTCCAGCGAAGAATAAAGTTATGAGGATTGGAGGTGGGGATGAGGAAATGTGGAGGGAGGAATTGGTTTGTAGAAGTGTGAGAATGGAAACTTGAGGAGGTGAATGAATTCAAATATCAAGTAATGTTGGGTGGAAGGTAAGGGTGGGACGGAAAAAGGAATAAAGAACAGAGTGGTAGAAGGAATGAAAGTATTGGGGGGCCTAAGAAAAGTATGGAAGAAAGGAAAAATTTCGAAAGAAATAAAGATAAGAATGTTTGAATGTATGTGTTCACCTTCTGTATTGTATGTGTGTAAAACATAGACGATAAGTGCTCGGTCGAGAAAAAGTTTCAATGTCTTTGAGATGAAAGATTTGAGAGCGATATATAAATTGAGAAGGATTGATAGAATTAGAAATGAAAGAATAAGGGAGATGTGTAAATGGAAAAAGGGTGTAATTGATAGAGAGGAGGAGGATGTGCTAATATGGTTTGAACATATGTGAAGAATGAAAGAGAACAGAATGGTTGGCAAGGTACGTAGATCCGATGTAGATAGGGGAAGGCCGAAATGGAGCTGGATGGATGGATTGAGAGTGATTTTGATGGAAGGAATTTGAGTTTAGACGACTGTAGAAGATTTGTGGAGACAGAGATGGAGGGAGGTGGTGAAAGCGTTGAAAGGTAAGAATAGTCATGTTTGTAAGGGAATTGTGGCGGGCACCACCTCACGAAAGTGGGAAAGGTGATAGTGAAATATATATATATATATATATATATATATATATATATATATATATATATATATATATATATATATATATATATATATATATATATATATATATATATATATATATATATATATATATATATATATATATATATATATATATATATATATATATATATATATATATATATATATATATATATATATATATATATATATATATATATATATATATATATATATATATATATATATATATATATATATATATATATATATATATATATATATATATATATATATATATATATATATATATATATATATATATATATATATATATATATATATATATATATATATATATATATATATATATATATATATATATATATATATATATATATATATATATATATATATATATATATATATATATATATATATATATATATATATATATATATATATATATACATCCGCATCCGCATCCGCATCCTCATCAAAATTAACATCCGCATCCGCATCCGCATCCGATCACTTTCGAAAATTCAACATCCGCATCCGCATCCGCATCCGCACTTTCGAAAATTCAACATCCGCATCCGCATCCGCATCCACATCCTCACTTTTCCAAAATTCAACATCCGCATCCGCATCCGCATCCGCAAATTGGAAAATATGACATCCGATCCATCACGAATATATATATATATATATATATATATATATATATATATATATATATATATATATATATATATATATATATATATATATATATATATATATATATATATATATATATATATATATATATATATATATATATATATATATACGAGGTTTGATAAAAAAATATTCGACCCTTTTGAGTTACATGGCAAAGCAAGATGATGTAGTCATTGTAGCAATGGGTACTCGTAGAAAGGACTTTCATGCTCATGTGTAGTTTGTCTCGTCCCCTTAGTGCCTCACGTTTCATCATCTACTGCTAGAGAGTGACGACACACATTACGTAGGAAAAGCCCAGGTACAAACTCAAGCAGAAACCATCTGTAAAATAATCCAGTCTATGATGCGATGTGGGACACGCAAATTAAAATGTGGTACCGCCGTTTCAAAGATGGCCTTGTGTCCGAGAAGACATAACAGCGTTCCTGACGACCATACAAAAGCCGAAAGCCCGTTGTTATCAAGAAAAGAGAGACAATGATTATTGAGGACAATCATTTGACAGTCAGAGAAATTGCCCAAAAGATTGTGATCAGCGTAGGTTCTGCATACATCATTCTGAATAAGGATTTGATCATGCAAAGTTTATTCCCAGGCTGCCCTCACCGGAACAAAAACCCTCCGTTTTCAGGTCATAGAGGACACCCTACTGTGATTTAACAATGATCCTGAGTTCCTGAAGACTGTGGAAATTGGAGAGACGCCCGTAAAAAGTTGAGTCGTCCCAATGGAAGAACTCAATTTCCCTGAGGCCCAAAAACAGCACAACAGCTTAGGATCAATACGTAGTTCATGTTGGTTGTTATTTTTCGACTACCAGGGCATTGTGAATCATGAGTATTTACCGGAAGGCAAGACCATCAATACAGTGTGCTACCAATAAGACTTTCGTAATCTTCGTGATGCAGTTCAACGTAAGAGACAGAAGCTGAGTGCCGTCAGGAAATGGCAGCTGCATCCAGACAATGCTCGAGCTCCTTCAGCTGACCTAATTCAGATTCCATACTCTCCTGACATGGCCCCATATGATTTCTGGTTGAGAACCGAGAAAAGATTATGCAAATATTAACGTCATTTCCTATAGAGCCAGTAAAAAAAGCAAAACCAAAATAACAACAGGACTTTGATTTTTGCAAAAGCAAAGACTATATATATATATATATATATATATATATATATATATATATATATATATATATATATATATATATATATATATATATATATATATATATATATATATATATATATCTCACATATTGAGATATATTTAGATATATTTAGATATAAATGTTACTTTAATTTGCATTGAACCTTTTTTTTCAGTTGTTTTAACTCTATTCATCTCAAACTTTGTTACGACCTTCTGTATATTTTTATCTCTTTCAACGTTACCCAACGAACGAAGTGATCAGGGGAAAGGGAAAGGGGGAGGTACAGAGAGAGAGAGACAGAGAGAAAGGAATCAAAATTCAGATTCCCTTTGAATTCAAATTGCAATATAATGAACAGTAATGGAGATGAACTTGATATGAGAGGAACGTTTGATAAAAAAAATTATTCTAGGATAAATTTGCATCGAAAATAAACAAAGCTCAAATAGCAAATGAGAGCGCAAAAAAAAAAAAAAAAAAAAAAAAAAGGGATTTTTTTTTTTTTTTTTTTTTGAAAAATAATTTGAAAAAAACAAAAAAAATTCAACTTATAAACTTTGAGGAAACATTTCCGTATTTATTATATTTCTTTTTATTTGATTCTCAAATTTTCAATTCAAAACTTTTCCCCAACTTTTTCCTTTTTGTTAATTAAAAATTTATAAATAGATAAATAATATATAATATATATATATATATATATATATATATATATATATATATATATATATATATATATATATATATATATATATATATATATATATATATATATATATATATATATATATATATATATATATATTATATATAATAATATATATATATATATATATATATATATATATATATATATATATATATATATATATATATATATATATATATATATATATATATATATATATATATATATATATATATATATATATATATATATATATATATATATATATATATATATATATATATATATATATATATATATATATATATATATATATATATATATATATATATATATATATATATATATATATATATATATATATATATATATATATATATATGCGTGTATGTGAGAATTTGCTTATGTGTGTGGTTGTCTAGCATTTTATATTTCAGATTATGTGTCATTCGCATTTAAATCAAAGAATTGACCAACCATGTAAATAATATTTGTAGACTTTATATATATATATATATATATATATATATATATATATATATATATATATATATATATATATATATATATATATATATATATATATATATATATATGTTGCTACTAAATTAGCAATATGAGACAGAGAAAAAATTTCCGCACGCCAGGATTCGCACCCACTGACAACAACGTCGCCGTCAGATTGTACAAAAGGCTCCACCACCGAGCTACGCCGCCTTCCCAATAAAGAAGTCATAGTAGAACGGTTTTCGAGCTCTTCTGCTTCGAATCACTTTAGCAACTCGGTACCTATTTAAATCCATAGGAGTTTGCTTGGAACTCCTACTGGGGCTACAATGGCATTCTGCTGGGTGCTCGAAAACCGTTCTACTATGCCTTCTTTATTGGAAAGGCGGCGTAGCTCGGTGGTGGAGCCCTCTGTACATTGTCTAAAGGCGACGCTGTTGTCAGTGGGTTCGAGTCCTGGCGTGCGGAAATATTTTCCTGTCTTATATTGCTAATTTAGTCGCAACAATTGTTGTGTCCATGTTGGCGTTGCTTGACTTTGGTTGGTTGCTCCTGCAACCCAGGAGTACCCAGCAGAATGCCATAGTAGCCCCAGTAGGGGTTCCAAGCACCCTCCTATGTATATATATATATATATATATATATATATATATATATATATATATATATATATATATGTGTGTGTGTGTGTGTGTGTGTGTGTGTGGGTGGGTGGGTGTGAGTGTGTATGTGTGTGTATCACTAAAAACATTGAAAATACGTAAAACAGAACGTTATTTCACCCTTACACAACATATTATCCTCTAATATTTCTACTCGCCAAAAATATTCTCTTATAAGAGTTCGAATCATTTCTGCTCGTGATCCGAACCACCCATGCATGCAGTTTCAGGTCTACCGAGGAAACTTAGGAAACTTATTCTTTCAAGGAAAAATTCTATGTATTCCATTTCTGGTAATCATATTTTTAATATTCTTTCTCGCTTGCTCATAGATACTACTAACTCACGTTGCTATAATAATAAAAATAATAATAATAATAATAATAATAATAATAATAATAATAATAATAATAATAATAATAATAATAATAATAATAATAATAATAATAATAATAATAATAATAAATAATAATAATAATAATAATATAATAATATAATAATAATAATAATAATAATAATAATAATAATAATAATAATAATAATAATAATAATAATAATAATAATAATAATAATAATAATAATAATAATAATAATAATAATAATAATTAAAATAGGGTTTCCCTCTACTGATTTTGCATCTCGTGTTTTATTACAAAAAAGTTTTTAATATTTTTTTTTAACCCTTTGATGAATTTAAGTAGTTAGAAAATAAAATAAAAAGAGAATTTTTTTCCTTTTTTTCTTTTTCTATTTAAAAACTTTTTAAATTAATTTTACAAATGAACAACTTTCATTTATTTTAAATTTTAAGTTCTTTTTATTATCGTTATTTTGGCGATATATGCTTTACTCTTTTTAACTTTATTTTATTTTCCTATGCATATATCATCTCCCATATATATATATATATATATATATATATATATATATATATATATATATATATATATATATATATATATATATATATATATATATATATATATATATATATATATATATTTAGAGAAGGAGACAGAGTTGAGAGTAATAGTAATAGTACAAAAGTTGAACAGTACAGAACAATAAACATTATTTCGTGGAAATAATTTAAATGGTTTTTATTTATTTTTAAAAGAAAATAAAGAAACCATCAATTACCTGTCATAAATTTGGTATCTCTATTACTGCTAACTATACTGACGAAAATTTTTATTAGAATCTCTATACCGTCTGCCATGGCACAAACGGTAGAGTGATTGACTCACATGCTTGAGGGTACCGGTTCGATCTTGTTGATACTAGGTATAATACTATCCATAAAATTCTTCAATTCGAATAAGGCAATGCATGTGATAAGCGAACATATTTTTTTTTTTTTTTAAATATTTAGTTTTTTATCGTGTTTTGGAATTTTTTTTTAATAAACTTTACACACTTTTAATGAGTGTTTCTTTCTTCTATTTCCTCGCATTTCTTCTTACTTTGTCAAATCATGGTATCTTTATTATTAATTTATCCTATTTCTCTCTATATCACTCTTTCTGAGTGAGATTGTTGTCTTTGGGATTTTAAACTCGTTTCACAATTTGAAAACGAATTTGAAAACGAACTTTAAAATTTAGTTTAATAGTTTATATACGTTTTATAATTGAAGATTTTATTCCTCATTTTAATAACCTCAATGGCGAGCGAACTTTAATTAACGATGTAATATAATAATAAACGATGCAATGTGATTCGAATATCTGTCGGCAATGCAGTATCAGCATATTAATATTAATAATAATAATAATAATGATGACTCAAAATATATTCCAAAATTGAACTTGTTATTTATTTATAATAATTCATTTGAAATTTTTGTTGTGAGATTAAAAAAATAAGCGAATTGTCTTTAATTAAAGCTAAAATTCTTCTACAAACAAATTGTTATGCCTACAAAATTTCCCTAAGAAGAATGGAAAGTTTGAGGAGCAAACACTAATTTATTGCTAGAAGAAAAGACGAAAAAAAATTAGAAAACGTCAAACATTTAAAAATATTAAAATTTGTAAGTAATAAAAGTTCTTAGAATTACGATAAGGATTTTAAATGAAAAATAAATATAAAATAAATGAAGTTGAGGAGCTAAGTTTAAAAGTAAAAATAAAAAATAAAAAATAAAAATAAAAAATCTGAAGGTAACACTAAACACTGAAAATTGAAATTAAAAAAATTCAAAAAAAAAAAAAAAAAAAAAAACATGATATATATATATATATATATATATATATATATATATATATATATATATATATATATATATATATATATATATATATATATATATATATATATATATATATATATATATATATATATATATATATATATATATATATATATATATATATATATATATATATATATATATATATATATATATATATATATATATATATATATATATATATATATATATATATATATATATATATATATATATATATATATAATATATATATATATATATATATATATATATATATATATATATATATATATATATATATATATATATATATATATATATATATATATATATATATATATATATATATATATATATATATATATATATATATATATATATATATATATATATATATATATATATATATATATATTATATATATATATATATATATATATATATATATATATATATATATATATATATATATATATATATATATATATATATATATATATATATATATATATATATATATATATATATATATATATATATATATATATATATATATATATATATATATATATATATATATATATATATATATATATATATATATCCTCTGATGCGAAAATGTCAGAGGCCTGCTAATTTTAACCAGTGTTGGATGAATATCAAACTCCAAATCGAATTAAAGTCTGACATCTTCCGATACCCTGAGCTTGATAGTGTACAAGTCAAAGGAAGTTTGGAAAACATAAAGGGAGTGTGCTTCAAACTTTACGAGTAGAATATATGTAAGACTGAGTATAGCGGTTAAGTCTAGGGTCAGTGAATTGAAAAGAGAAAGGTTGAGACTGTAGAAAATATTGTCGCACGAGATTATTGCATTTATGACAATAAAATGATTTTCTGCGTTGGGGAGAACTGATTTTGCACTTTTCCGGGATATATATATATATATATATATATATATATATATATATATATATATATATATATATATATATATATATATATATATATATATATATATATATATATATATATTTTAAGAAAGTAAATGAAGCATATTGAAAGAACGATTTCACCTCAGCAATGAAAATGGAAATTTCTGAACTTCAGAGACAAGGAAAGAGAGAGAGAGAGAGAGAGAGAGAGAGAGAGAGAGAGAGAGAGAGAGAGAGAGAGAGAGAGAGAGAGAGAGAGAGAATCGTTCGACTTTAAAAATTATTCTCCGAGGAAGAGAAATTGTGGCAACATTAAATTTTGTAACAAAAAATATGAACATATAAAAATGTCTTTTTCTATACTCTTTATTACTAAATTTGAGTATAATTATTATTTTTATTATTGGTAGTAATAATAGTAGTAGTAGCAGTAGTAGTAGAAGTAGATAATAATACTATTTATATTAATATCATTACTATTATTTCTATGTGTGGAAGTAGAAGTAACTAATAATATTATTATTTAATATTTTCATTATTATTTAAAGTAGTAATAGTAATTATACAGCTATTTTTATTATTAATTTATTATTGTTATTTTATTTGTATTATTAGTCATTATTCTTACTATTATTATTATTATTATTATTGTTATTATTATTATTATTATTATTATTATTATTATTATTATTATTATTATTATTATTATTATTATTATTATTTTTATTATTATTATTATTATTATTCATTAATTTAATTATTATTTCTATTATTATAATTATTACTATTTTAGATATAATAATTATTAACATTGTTATGACCGTTATTGTTAATATCATATTATTATTATTATTATTATTATTATTATTATTATTATTATAATAATTATTATTATTATTGTTACTATCATTATTATTGATAATAATCAAAATATCATTCCTAAATATAATTATTATCTATATTATCGTTATTTTAATTATTATTATTATTATTATTATTATTATTATTATTATTATTATTATTATTATTATTATTATTATTATTATTATTATTATTATTATTTTTATTATTACCATTACTTTTGTTTTTAAATGTAAAAGGGCAAGTATGGACTAAATAATAAAAAAAGTTTCTTTGCTCTATTCAATGATTACTTTTTTTCAGTTATCATCACAGCTCATATGCAGAGCCCTTATAGTTGCGGATGAAACCATTTTGTAATTGAAGTAACTGAAAAATAGAGGAAAGAAAATCTTGCATTCTAAGCACAACTCTTTTGTTTTTGAGGCTGTCTTTTCAGCCGTTTTAAGACTTTTTTTTTTTTTTTTTTTTTTTTTTTTTTTTTTTTTGCTTATATTTGGTTCATGAATTTTAATCAGGAGAGACTGGAGAAATGTCAAAGAGTAATAGAAAATGGAAAGTTTGGAGAGCAATGACGCGTAGTCCCTAAGAGCAAGATCATTCATATGTGTGATAGGAAAACATACAACTATTGCACCTCAAGGGCCGTAGATAGGAAAAAAGAGGAATGGATTTCAGATAATCTAAGAAGTGAAAGTTGAGAATACACTCAAAGATCCTAGACAGAAAAAAGTAAGAGTTATATGGTGATGGTTTTTTTATGTCTTCTCTGGTTGTCAAATGTCAGAAGTCTAAAGATTTCCACCAGAATTGGGGTAATACAGGAACCTGGTCTTAAGCGCCAACATGTCCTGATACGCGTGCTAGAAAGTGTGCAAGCCAAAGGAAGTTGGAAAAACAGATAAAGGGAGTTTGTTCCAGACTTTACCAGTAAAGTACATATAAGATTTAACATTTCGGTTAACTCTGGGGTCAGAGAGTTGGACAGAGAAAGGATGAGACTGAATAGAAAGGCGTGTAGCGTGAGCCCTTCTCATTGGAAGAGGTATGCGATAGGAAAGTTCAGAAAAGTAGTGTCCATTGTAGTGATAGTATAGAAAGAATGACGCAACAATTCAACGGGCAAAAAGAGACTGGAGAGAATTAGTGATAGCAGGAGAGTTTATAATACGAAAGCCATTGACTCCACCTTGTCAAGGAGATCTGTATGAGTGGAACCACTCCAGAAGAACGGTGACCATCTACAACAAGCTGTATTGAAGGACTGAAAATAAAATTGGAGAGAAGAATAGAATAGGAAGTTTGGAAATCAAATATTTGTGCTAGATTCTATCGAAGGTTTTTGATATGTCCCTCGAGATAGCAATAAATTCATCGAGCTGTCGAAGCAATAATCATTCCATGAGAAATCGAAGAAGTACCTCAGTAAGTCTGACCAGCTTTCGGCACCGAAATGCCACAAACGTTTCCATTCACTAGGAGGGTGTCTTTCTTGAGGAAGACTGGATAAAATAGAAGATGATACAGAGATAAGAAAGTGATAGGAGGAACCCAGATGTGGATTGAGTATAACAGTATAAGGGAAAGGTTTAGAAAAATGTCCAGAATGTTGGATTCATGTCCAAGACAATCAGGGATACGAGTAAGGAGCTTCACCAACTGCTGAAGGTCGTTTTGGAGAGCGAAATGGAAGGTGCGTTCACCTGCTATATTATGAATGCTATAAGAAAACCATTGGTGGAGGTGAACATGGAATTCACCTAACATAATGATTTCCGAGAAAAGAGAAGGAAAAAGGATGTGCTCTATTTTGAAGCTTAGATAACCAAAGAATTTTGTATAATTGATAGAATTAGGAGAAAAATAAACAGAACGTAGAATTGACAGAAAAAAAAGAAAAATAAACAGTCGTAGAATTTCAAGAGAGCTGAAACCACAAGCTGGAAAATTCGGAAGACTTGAAATTAGAGACACGAGAACAAACAACATCTTTGTACACGTATGCACAACAACCACATTTGGCTGAAAATTGAGTATAGAGACTGTATGAGGAAACAGAGTAGGGTTTAATATCAGAACACTCAAGCACCTGAGTTTCTGTCAAGAACAACAGGTGAGGTCTAGAAGAAGAGAGGTGATACCTAATGAAGCTGAAATTGGATAGAAGACCGCAAATGCTTGCAAAAGTTAATGAAAAAAAATAGACTGTGCATCCGGAAAAACCGGCTG
>SEYY01019449.1:55000-67500 GCA_009176605.1 Armadillidium nasatum
TATACTTTTTTAAAACCTGTCATTTTCACACAAAAGATAAAATTAAGTAAATTTGATCTAAATCACGTTTCCAAGTATTACTATCGATGATTCAGAGTTTAAAATTTACAATTAAGAAATTACAATTCATTTATTTTACGACAAACACAAAAATGAAATTTTAAAATCGAGAAATTTACATTTTTTAATCTTGCGAAAATTCTTTTAATATTGTGAGACACGATTTATCTATCCTGTTCTTCTAGTTTGCGTACTAAACAATACATTCCGAAACACCCTGTAATGAAATCTTAAAAGCGTCTTTCAACTTTTTCCATTTTCTTTTTAATTCTTCGGTTTTTCACTTTTGGTTCAATTAATTCTGAATTTATTATGATTCTTCTAATTTTGCGACAGGTAACCTCGATAACGTGTGAATCAATAAGAACCGATCTATATATATATATATATATATATATATATATATATATATATATATATATATATATATATATATATATATATATATATATATATATATATATGTATATGTGTGTGTGTGTGTGTGTATATAATGATTGCTACTTCATCTTCAATTCTAGAAGACAGTGTCCGTTTACAATCTAAAAGCTGTTCCCGTGTAGACAAACAACTTTCAGAGGTTTCACTTTAACCATAACTCAAGACCTAGGATTACAATCTTGCTCTTTTGATCTGACATCCTAAATAATAGACTTAATTCACATTTCATTTTTCAAACTAATAAAAGAAAAAGAGACCTGATTCCAACATTTGCAGCCTTGCAACAAATGTCATTTTTATTTATTTCTTTTCATCTTTATTTAAAGTGACAAAAATAAATTTAAACATGCTGATGCTGAAAGGATTTTTTCTTCTTCTTCTTCTTCTTTTCTCGAGACTCTTTTTCCTTAAAAGCTGACAAATGATTTCTTTTTTCTTAAAAGGAAATCTTCTTTAGAGAAATTCTTAAGCCATGACTTAAAAAAAAAAAAAATTATATATATATATATATATATATATATATATATATATATATATATATATATATATATATATATATATATATATATATATATATATATATATATATATGGGCGGATTCCAAACATAGCCCCTCATCTACTCCTTCCCCCATCACCACTTGGGAGTTGGTGGCCTCCGGTGATGGGGTTGGCGCCACCAAGACCTCTATGCCGGCTTACCCTGGTGCACGGTCTTCATTTTTCATTAATTTCTGCAACATTCGCGGTCTGCACTCTAATTTCCACTTTGTTGAACATCACCTCTCTTCTTCTAGACCTCACCTCTTATTCTTGACCGAAACTCAGATGTTTGAGCGTTCTGATAGCAAACCCTATTCTGTTTCCTCCTACTGTCTCTATCCTCAATTTTCAGCCAAAGGCGGTTGTTATGCATATGTGCGCAACGATGTCGTTTGTTCTCGTGTCTCTAATTTGGAGTCTTCCGAATTTTCACCTTATGGCTTAGGCTCTCTTGCCACTCTACGACTAAATTCATTTGTTCAGTTTATTTATCTCCTAATTCTACTGACTATGCTAAATTCTTCGACTATTTAAACTCCAAAATAGAGCACATTCTCTCTTCTTCTCCTTTCTCTGAAATCATCATATTAGGTGATTTCAATGTTCACCACCACCAATGGCTTTCTTCTAGCTCTCATGATACAGCTGGTGAACGTGCCTTCCATTTTCGCTATCCAAAACGACCTTGAGCAGTTGGTGCAGCTCCCTACTCGTATCCCTGATCGTCTTGGAGATGAACCCAACGTTCTAGACCTTTTCCTAACTTCTAATCCTTCTCCTTATACTGTTAAACTCTTTCCTCCTCTGGGTTCTTCCGATCATCTTCTTATCTCTGTATCCTCTCCTATTTCTTCAAGTCTTCCGCAGGAAAGACCCCCTTCTACGGAAAGGAAACGCTTGATGCACTTCGGTGCCGCAAGCTGGTCGGACTTGCGGTCGTACTTCTTTGATTTCCCGTGGAATGATTATTGCTTCCGTGGGAGGGGTCCCTCGGAGTGTGCAGAACGCATTACCGAGGTGATTCTCTCTGGCATGGAGGCATACATTCCATATTCTTTCCCTTCTACTAAACCTAATAAACCTTGGTTTAACTCTGCTTGTTCTCGTGCTATCCGCCGCAGGGATGCTGCCTTCAGGGATTACCGTCGTCTTCAAACTCCTGAAACTCACGCTACTTATATTTCATCCCGGAATCGTGTAAAATCTATCCTTCGTAACACTAAAAACTCCTTTCTCCG
This sequence comes from Armadillidium nasatum, assembly GCA_009176605.1. Classification (NCBI taxonomy): domain Eukaryota; kingdom Metazoa; phylum Arthropoda; class Malacostraca; order Isopoda; family Armadillidiidae; genus Armadillidium; species Armadillidium nasatum. The sequence goes on from SEYY01019449.1 coordinate 57,282, forward strand.
TAAAAAATGCAATAGTCTTTCTGGTTCCTCTTCTTCACGTTCTTTCTGGCATTTTGCAAAAAATGTCAACTCTAACTTTGCTTCTTCCTCTTTCCCTCCTTTAATATCTTCCGACGGCACAACTGCTGTTTTACCTTCTTCTAAAGCTGAACTCTTTGCTCAAACTTTTGCCTCTAATTCAACCTTAGACGATTCCGGAGCTATTCCTCCTCCTTCAACCCCCTCTAACTCAATTATGCCTAAATTTAGAATTTCTTCTAAAGATGTCATTTCTGCTCTCTCTGAGCTTAATACTAAGAAGGCGTACGGTCCTGATGGTATTCCTCCTGTGGTTCTCAAAACTTGTGCTTCCGAGCTTGCACCCTGCCTTGGTAAACTATTTCGTCTTTGTCTATTCTACTTCAACCTTCCCTTCTTGCTGGAAACGTGCGCTCATTCAACCTGTGCCGAAGAAGGGGGACCCCTCTCAACCCTCCAACTACCGTCCTATTTCTTTGACCTCCGTTCTCTCTAAAGTTTTCGAATCTATCCTTAACAGGAAGATTTGGAAACATCTCAATTCTTCTAATCTTATCTCTGATCGCCAGTATGGCTTTCGTAAGAAACGCTCTACAGGTGATCTTCTTTCCCTTCTCTCTGACTCTTGGTCCTCCGCTATTCGGCATTTCGGTGAATCTTTTGCTGTCGCGCTGGACATATCGAAAGCTTCGATAGAGTCTGGCACAAAGCTTTGATTTCTAAACTTCCCTCTTTCGGTATCTATCCTTCTCTTTGTGATCTTCTCGCTAATTTCCTTTCCGGTCGTTCTATAGCAACTGTTGTAGACGGCCACCGTTCATCCTTTAAATCTATTAATAGTGGTGTTCCTCAGGGTTCTGTACTATCACCAACACTTTTTCTACTCTTCATTAATGACCTTCTCTCCATCACCTTCATCTCCTATCCACTCCTATGCTGATGACTCCACCCTTCATTATTCCTTCCATTTTGAAAAACGTCCCACCCAACAGCAGTTGATAGACTCGAGAAGGGTAGCCTTGGAACAACTAACCTCTGATCTTTCCCGTATTTCAAATTGGGGCAGAGAAAACATGGTTGTTTTCAATGCCTCAAAAACTCAGTTCCTCCATCTCTCCACTCGACACAATCTTCCACACAACTATGATATCTTCTTCGAAAACACACAACTCAAGCCTTCATCTGTCCTTAATATTCTTGGTGTTTCTTTTTCTCGTGATCTTTCTTGGAAAGATCACATTACTTCTCTTTCTAAACAAGCTTCTAAGAGGTTGGGTGTTCTGAGGCGCCTTCAGAATTACTTCACGCCACCCCAGTTGCTTGCTCTGTATAGGGGTGTTGTTCGTCCCTGTATGGAGTATGCTTCGCACATCTGGGGTGGTTCCACACATACAGCTCTCTTAGAGAAGGTGGAGTCAAGGGCATTTCGTCTCATCAACTCTCCTACTCTTACTAACTCTCTTCAATCTCTTTCTGCCCGTCGAATTGTTGCGTCACTCTCTCTTTACTATCGCTATTACAACAGACACTGCTCTTCTGAACTCTCTCGTTGCATACCTCCTCCATTGAGAAGAGCTCGTGCGACACGCCTTTCTACACATTCTCATCCTTTCTCTGTCCAACTCTCCGACCCCAGACTTAACCGCTATGCTCAGTCTTACATATACTCTACTGGTAAAGTCTGGAACACACTCCCTTCATCTGTTTTCCCAACTTTCTTTGACTTGCATACTTTCAAACGCCGTGTGTCTGGACACGTCGGCCATCCATCGACCATGATTATAGACCTTTCCCAACTCCGGTGGAATTTGGTAGGCCTCCTGGCCTTTGCCCACCGGAGGAGACATAAAAAAAAAAAATATATATATATATATATATATATATATATATATATATATATATATATATATATATATATATATATATATATATATATATATATATATATATATATATATATATATATATATATATATATATATATATATATATATATATATATATATATATATATATATATATATATATATATATATATATATATATATATATATAGTATATATATTTTGTATCAGCTTTCTTCATGGAAACGTGTTTTGGAGTGCACTCGGATGCTATGTGCTGATATGTGCTTGTATTTGTTTTTTTTTTTTTTTTTTTTTTTTTTTTTTTTTTTTTTTTTTTTTTTTTTTTTTTTTTTAATTTGCTTTTTAAAGTGTAATAGGGTTTTATTGATTTTTTAATTAATTATGATTAATTATTTACCTTCGAAATAAAGTCCGTCGTTTTTAAAATAAGAGTTATTAACTGAATAAATTTTTACTGTTTCAGTTTTGTTTCAAATTTAGACTTTTAAGTATTAAAAACTTACTATATTTATTTTTTTATTTATATTTTAATAATTTTTAATACTGTTTTATTTTGAGAAGTTTTTTTTTATTTAAGACAGGTTCAGTTCATAGTCTACTTTATTATTTTTTTTTTTTCGTGAATGAGATAAAAACAATATCTAATTTGCGCGGTCGTTGTCTTTTTCTTTACCAGTGTCTATGGATTACGAGCTAATTTAGAGCATGTAGATTACCACCTTTCTCTCATCCTAACATTTTACTTCTTAGGGACTCGGATATCTAAGGATTTATTCTCTAATTCTTTTAATATATCTAACTATTACATGCTCCAATTATAAATTATTAAAAAATTTTCGTTCTAAAGAAGGGAGATGTATCTACGTAAACAATAACACTCCTGTAACATGTCTCGAAAACCTCGAATCTCTATCATAACTTTCATGATCTATGGCTTAAAATCTGTCATCTTAACACTACACCAATTTTGTGCATCTTCTACTGTTATTTAAATGTAACGGATTTTTCTGCCTTTTTAAGTGCATTACTACCTCTCACGAGAGTGTTTCATCTTCTCATTCAAATACTGAGGTCCTATATTTGCAAGCATCATTCCCATAACGACAGAAGCGCGATTTGCCTGACCAAATTACATGTTTTCAGTCATTGACGGTCTAATGTTCATGTTACCTTGCCCATTGTAACCGTTCAACTTTGTGGACAGTGGTTAGCAAAGATCTTCTACCTACTCCTCAGCTTGATATTATGCAGTTCCCTGCTGAATCTTCTTTCATTTATAGGTTGAGATGGTCAGCGTACACGCGTGGTATCAGTTAGTCCTTTAATTCAAAACTATCATGATTCACAAACCTTGTGAAGCACCGACGTTCTCTGTGGGTCAGTATTGATGTCCGGTCAATTCCAATGGAATATCCAGATGACCTTGTTCGTTGCTACTGCTGGTCCACCAGTATGACCATAGACTTTGACACACCCACAATTCGACAACTTTTTGCAACGTCGGTCACAGAATGGCATTTAGTACTCCCAAATACGATCATTCCCTTTTTCCATTTGTTCACATATTCTTTGTGACCCATTTTCCACCTGTACGCAACCAATGACGTCCGTCTCATGTTCTACAGGTATTTATATCCAGACATCTTCTCGCAACGTTATCTGTATTAGCCTAACGTCTCAACCACCTTAAAGTGACCAAGTGACTAATTTATTGTTCGAAGTACTTATATATATATATATATATATATATATATATATATATATATATATATATATATATATATATATATATATATATATATATATATATATATAATAGTTTTTTTGTGCAACAACTTCTCTATAATAAGTCAAGAAGGGAAAAGAAGTTTCAATAGTTTGAAAAGAAATTTGTGGCAAATAACAATGATTCATTTAAAGCGAAAGACAAAAGTTCGTAACTTCAACAACTTTGTTTAAGAGCGTATCCTGAAGGCATATTTGTCCTTCAGGCGATAAAAACTTTCAACAATTTGTTCTCAACTTACTTTTCCACTCACACGCACAACAGTATATATATATATATATATATATATATATATATATATATATATATATATATATATATATATATATATATATATATATATATATATATATATATATATATATATATATATATATATATATATATATATATATATATATATATATATATATATATATATATATATATATATATATATATATATATATATATATATATATATATAGTATATATCAGAAATTGCACACATTTTATTAATAACAACAATAAGAATAATATTGTAAAAGTGATAATATGTTAGTTATGAAAGTTATACTAAACATATATAAGTTTTCATTATTTTACTGTTTTGTCGATGATAATAATATTTAAAAAATAATTTTAATATATGATACAATTCGTGTTTGAAATATAGTGTTAATTCCAATAAAGAAAAATCTGCTGGTAGTTAAATGTTACTTAACTTTAACAATTGGAATGTGATGTAGATGAGATGATGTAATCAGAAAGATAAATATGAATCTAGATTGCAAATAACTCTTGAAATAAAAAAAAAAGAAATTCTTAAAAGATATTCTTTCTATAGATATATTTGAATGAAAAAATATAAGAACAAATGGTTTTCTTATCAAATTTTAGGGTAGAAGGTCTCAATAATAACCGTACTAATAAATTGGATACAGTGAATGTAAGATTATTAATTAACATCTAAAAGGGGATAGCAGATAGATCAGAAACCTAAGAAATACTTAAGAAATATATTTAAAGAATGAACAAATACCGCCAACAAAACCTGGTTTAGAGATATACGAAGAGAAATCAGCTGTAGAAATTAAAAGGTTCTATCAAACATTTTTGATATGTACATCATCACAGCAAAAGATTCACCAAAGTGCTGAAAAGAAATGATAATAAAATGGAAATGGGAGTACCAGTCAGAAGCTCCCTGTAGAAGGTTAGTTTTCTTTCAGAAACAAGGTCAGAAGAATAAGATGTTTTCAAATCTTCCTGTCAAGAAAAAAAAAACGAAAACTTTGGAAAGAAGATATAGTAATAGTAAGTAAGGTAAAATTTATGTTGATATGATGAGAGGACAAGTTCACCTGAAAAAGGATAAGTTCAGAATAACAAGTTTTGAGTAATACTTCTAAACTTATAATGTGAAGGGTAAATCTTTAGATGAAATTTCAGTATTAGACCGGAATGAATTAGATGAAGGAAAAGAAAAAGAAATAGAACCAGAATCGTCTATATTAAAGATGAATTTATTTGAGCGAAACGGTTCAATTTTAGCAGATGGTAAGACAGCAGTTGGGTCTGTAGAAGAAGCAAAAGAGAAGGATTAAGCTGACATTATTAAGTTTGTATGACAATTTTTCGTAAAACTCCAGGATGATTATTATATTTTCAATTGATAAAAAAGTTTATGACTTGACTAAAAATGATTTCCGACAATTTTGGAATGATTTATGAAGCAAGAGTTTCCGGAATTTGAAGGAGCTCTTTATTTCGAGCTAAAAACAGAGAATTATAGAATTATATAAAATTTTTTATCCATCTTTGAATACAGAAACAATGAAAATGATGATGATTTGGATTTTGATGATAATGATATGATGATGATGATGATGTAGTTATATAAAAATATAACTTTCTGGTGTAAACTGTCTTAACTAATTTGTTCTAACAATTGAAGCGTTTCATAAAGGTTAACATAAATTAAAACACAATTTATTAATTTGTTCCCTTTAGTCTGGGTCAAATTACGACTGGAATGTATTTTTCATTTTTGTAAGTCATAAGAACACACCTTTTTAAGTTTATGAAATTTACTAATTTGTTCGAAATTTCAATAAAAGCGTTTCATAAATAATATAACATAAATTATTAATATATATATATACAATTTATTAATTTGTTCCCTTTATATATATATATATATATATAAATTACGACTTATATAATGTATTTTTATATATTTATTATATATAGTCATAAGATACACATTTTCTTTATTATATTATATTATTATATAGATATATTATATATATATATATATATATATATATATATATATATAACTTCGAAATTTTAACTAATTTGTTCTAACAATTGATATAAATTAACATATAAAACACAATATAATTTGTTCCCTTTATATATAATATATATATATATATATATTCGAAATTTTTCGATATATATATATATATATATATATATATATATATATATATATATATATATATATATATATATATATATATATATATATATATATATATATATATATATATATATATATATATATATATATATATATATATATATATATATATATATATATATATATATATATATATATATATATATATATATATATATATATATATATTTTTAAAAAAGGAATTAAATTAAAAAGAAATAAAGAGAGAATTGTTTTATATTTATTATATTTTAATTATTTTTATTTTACATTTCATCATTCTTTCGAATTTAAGTTAGAGTTTATTTTCCATTTCAAAGACAATTAGAAGCTTTACAACCAAAAAGTCCAATAAAACAAGTAAAGAATAATAAAATAAAAATAAAAATAAAATCTAAATAAAATTCATCTTTATAGGTCATTAATCCCATTTTTCAAAATTGTTTTCTTCAATGAATTTTGAATTTTTGAAGGAGAGATTTCATTAAAAATTTATTACTTGGAAATTTTTTTTTCAATGTTTTTTTTACTTTTTTTAACAAGAAAATCACTGTCGCGGATTTTTTTAAAAAATGTTTTCCTCTTTTTTAACAAGAAAATAACTATTGCGGTTTTTTTCTTTTTCAAATCCGTTTTCCTCTTTTTTTAACAAGAAAATCACTGTCGCAGTTTTCTAAAATCTGTTTTTTACTATTTTAACAAGAAAATCACTGTGGCGATTTTAAAAAAAAATAAAAAATAAAAAATATGTTATTCTCTTTTTATAAAAAGAAAATCACTTTGGCAATTTTTTAAATGTTTTTCTCTTTTTTTTTAACAAGAAAATCATTGTCACGACTGTTCTTTAAAATGTGTTTTTCCTTTTTTAGCAAGAAAATCACTGTCGCTGTTTTTTTTCCTTTTCTGAATCTGTTTTTCTCTTTTTTTTTTACAAGAAAATCATTGTCCTGTTTTTTTAATACATGTTTTTCTCTTTTTTTAACAAGAAAATCACTGTTGCGTCTTTTTTAAAAATGTTTTTCTATTTTTTTAACAAGAAAATCACTGTCGAGGATTTTTTTTCTTTTTGAAATCTATTCTCTTTTTTAAGGTGAAAATCACTGTCACGGTTATTTAAATCTCTTTTTCTCTTCCTTAAAAAGAAAATCACTGTCACGGTTATTTAAATCTCTTTTTCTCTTCCTTAAAAAGAAAATCACTGTCACGGTTATTTAAATCTCTTTTTCTCTTCCTTAAAAAGAAAATCACTGTCACGGTTATTTAAATCTCTTTTTCTCTTCCTTAAAAAGAAAATCACTGTCACGGTTATTTAAATCTCTTTTTCTCTTCCTTAAAAAGAAAATCACTGTCACGGTTATTTAAATCTCTTTTTCTCTTCATTAAAAAGAAAATCACTTTCGTTCTCTTTAAATCTTTTTTCTTTTCTCTTTTAAACAAAAAATCACAGTCCCAATTTTTTAAAATCTGTTTTTCTGTTTTAACAATGAAATCACTGTCACGGGTTTTTTGGCATATTAAAGATTTTATTTTATTTCTAAAATATTTCTGTCAGTACAAAATGTAAATTCTCTAGGCTTGAAATTAAGTATTCTGAATAATTAAGGTAAATGCTTATATATATATATATATATATATATATATATATATATATATATATATATATATATATATATATATATATATATATATATAAGTATATATACAGAAAGTCATAATATACATAAAGAATAAAGAATATAATATAATATATATATATATATATATATATAGTATATATATATATATATATATATATATATATATATATATATATATATATATATATATATATATATATATATATATATATATATATATATATATAGACTATATATATATATATATATATATATATATATATATATATATATATATATATATATATATATATATATATATATATATATATATATATATATATATATATATATATATATATATAGATATATATATATATATATATATATATATATATATATATATATATATATATATATATATATATATATATATATATATATATATATATATATATATATATATATATATATATATATATATATATATATATATATATATATATATATATATATATATAGTATATATATATATATATATATATATATATATATATATACATATAGTATAATAATTTAAGAAACTCACCCAACAGAAATAGAGTAATTGAAAACTGGAATATTTGTAAATAAGAAATTTTAAAAATTAAGGTAATTATAATTTTTTGTTCTTAAATTTAAGAAACTCACCCAACAGAAATAGAGTAATTGAAAACTGGAATATTTGTAAATAAGAAATTTTAAAAATTAAGGTAATTATAATTTTTTGTTCTTAAGAATAGAACTTTTTCTGCTTTAAAAAAAAAAAATAATAAAGAATTTTCTTTAAAAATTCCTCTTTCACCTTTGAATGTGATCGAAATTAGGTAAGGATACTTTGGAGGATTTACATAAAAAGATCTTTCAAATGTTGTTTATTTCCTTTATTTTTTTAGTTTTCAACTTTAATTTGAAGATGACTTTCTTCTCGTCTTCGTAATTCATCTTTTCATATTACTTCAATAAGCTTCTTCTTTAATCTCTCTTCTTTTTGTAAAACGAATCATTTCTGCAATAACTAATTAATTATTTGCCTAATTTTTTTTCTTTTTTTTTCTTTTTTTGCAAGTAGAGGGAGGGGAGTGTTATTAAAGTTTATTTTAGAACAATAATTGATATTAAGAGTTCCGCTGAAAATTTTTCCAGTACCTAATTACACTGGTCAACAAAAATGTTCTTTGAAAATCTTTCCTTTCTCAAAATAACTGGAATATCCTAATTTCGGGTCAAGAAAAACGAATATGACATTAGATTTTGTTTATTAGCTTTAGTTTTTGATATATACTAATCACAAATAGAAATACTAAATATACACTTTTAAATTCTTTCCTTTCTCAAAATAGCTAAACTATCCTAATTTTAGGTCGAGAAATATGAATTTGACATTAGATTTTGTTTAGTAGGCCTAACCATGGTTTTATAGATACACTAACATCAAATAAAAGGGTTTAATCACCTGAACGTACTCTCTTTGCTAACCGCTTGTACTCCTTTTCTAGGGTGTCTCTTGTCATTGTCCATCAACATAGTCAGCAAGCATAGAAGTTTTCGATTTTCCCTGATACCTTCGTTCCATTATCAAAATGTCCTGGTGGAATCGCTCTTCATGTTCGTCCCTCTGAACCACAGTTATCAGGGAAGAAGTCCAGGGGAGAATGTAGGAAATGCATTTTGAGTGACATGTTGCAGCCTAATCGATGGTACTTTTCTAGAACATTACTCACAATTTCAAAGTAGTTATTAACTCGTCAATTTTCCAAGAAGCCATACACAACATCTTTAAATGCCTCTCACGCTGCTTTCTCATGACCCTGAAGAACTTGCTCGAAGTTTTCATGGTTAAGAAGATGACGAATCTGCGGGCCAATGAAGATGCCTTCTTTAGCTTTAGCATCACTGAGCTGTGGAAATAGTCCTGTGAGGTACTGAAAAAGCTTCTCCCTCCTGGTTCATCCCCTTTACAAAGTTCTTCATCACTCTAAGTTTTATGTGTAGAGGGGGGAAAGAAATTTACCCCTTTCTACCAGAGGAACTTGCTGGATATTTTTCTCTCCGGGGAAGAGATTTTTCCCTTGAGGGCAAGACCTTTTTGCTATTGTGAAAAGACCCAGCACGACTGTCCCGCTGACAAATGTATCAACAGTACTTGGTGTGTCCCAACTGCATGCCCAACAGTATTGCGGTGACCTTCAAGTCTCCGCAGATCTGCCACTGATGGTCGATGTACTTAATTGCTTTCAGAAGTGATTTCATATATTCTTGTGTTTTTTTCATGTGGACAGCATGGCCTAGATTAACTGAAGTGAGAGAATTGCCATAATGAAACAGTACAGCTTTTAAACTTAGCTTTGACGAGTCTATCAGTAGTCTCCAGTCCTGTGGGTTGTACTCCAAATGTAAAGCTGATATCAAACCAGACACATTACAACAGTCAACAAGAGTATTT
>SEYY01019449.1:70000-77500 GCA_009176605.1 Armadillidium nasatum
AAAAAAAAATAAATAATATAATAAATAATAATAAACTAGAAAGTAAGAAAATAATATATATTATAATAAACATTATAAACCCTTTTTATAAATTTAACAGTAACTAAACTAATTCTTCGAAAATAATATTTTGGAAACGGGTCGGAGATAAAATAATTTTACAATATATATATATATATATATATATATATATATATATATATATATATATATATATATATATATATATATATATATATATATATATATATATATATATATATATATATATATATATATATATATATATATATATATATATATATATATATATATATATATATATATATATATATATATATATATATATATATATATATATATATATATATATATATATATATATATATATATATATATATATATATATATATATATATATATATATATATATATATATATATATATATATATATATATATATATATATATATATATATATATATATATATATATATATATATATATATATATATATATATATATATATATATATATATATATATATATATATATATATATATATATATATATATATATATATATATATATATATATATATATATATATATATATATATATATAGTTCGATTATAGACTCATAAATTTTTCATGTTCATTATGAATTTTCAATGAATATCATGAATATCCAAACGCTCTCCCCCACCCACCCAAAAAATAAAAAATAAAAAATTCAAATAGTTTATTTGGTTAATGAATTCCACGTTATTGAATTGCTCGTATGATTTTAATCAATTTTATGAAAACTTTATAAAAGTATATTAGGTTTTTATTAAATTTTTAATAAAATTCTTTTGAGTGCATGAATAATAAAATTATTTTTTTATAATACCTCTAGAGTAATGTTATCGAAAAGATTAGAATAATAATACATTAAATTTTAAGGATTATCAAGGTTTCTATTGGAGGAAAAGCAAATTTTATTAATTTCATATTACATTGTGGAATAAATTTCTTAATTATTTTTATATAATTATTATTTATATTTAAAAACAGATAAATAAATATATATGCTGAATTTCTGGGAAATATTTAAATTTCCTATCTTTATTGAGGTTCTTTAATCCATAATATATAAAAAACAAGTTGTACTAATAAATAAATTTAAAAAAATCTGATTCTTGATAAAAATATTTCATTCAAAAAACTGAAGAAAGGTTTATCTGGTAAGGTTGGTTACTCCTAAGAATTAACCACATTTATTTGTTTCAAAATAATGCTTAATTTAATATAACATTAAGTAACTCTTTCAAATGCTAAATCATAACTGATTTAATTAAGAATATTTTATGTGATGAAATAATCCATATACTTACTCAGTAATGTTTAATTTGTGCAGTTGCTATTGTGACATCAAGCTCTTCTTTCGGTTTGGTGAAAAGAAATAAACTTTCCTGGAGATAAAATGTTATGAAAGTAGAAGGCTGAAAACGATAAATCAAAGCTTTATTTTGTTTATGTAAAAATGAAGTTGGAAATCTTAGCGAGTTGGTGTCTATGAAATGATTTGGTGGTAATGTTGCTTTCCTTATCAGTTTTAACGATAGTTCATGACTAAGTAGATTGTTAGCTTTTTTGGGAAGAACCGGTTTCATCATGTAGATATTAAAGGATGTAGATTTTAAAGCGGCATGTTAGGACTCTGGGTGTGTTGATTTGTAATAATTAAGAATTTTTTTTTTTTTTTTTTAACATAGCTCAAACGGTGGAGTGATTGAATCATGTGCTTGAGTGCGCCGGTTTGATCCCACTTGGGGATCCTAGGTAAATATATAACTTTGAAAAGTTACTCTCCTCGAATACGGAAATGCCCAAGATTTGTGAATTTTAATTTTAAAAAAGTAATAAAAAAAATAAATTGCAGGCAGACCACAATGAAATAACTGAGGAAATGCTATATATATTGTCCGTGGGTTTCGTGATGATATTGTTGCGTTCGTTGAAGCCGTATTGGGAAAGATTACGGTAAATATTGTGAGTTTAGATAATTACACAAGTCAATTTATGAGAAAGCGTGGTAAATGCCTCGTCAGAATCAAATGTTACATTTTGGAGTTAATGAAGAAAACAACTACTTATTTATTTAAAATCCTGAAGTTCTTTTTACGTTAGCAATTTTGGTCTTTCAAATTAAAAGTAATAAAAGATTAAATTACCATCACAAAATTGGATAGGGAACGAAGTGACAAGTAAGAGATCTTTGATTAAAAGATTAAAAATTGGTAGTGATTGAACAGAACCCTGAGGAACACAACAAGAAAGGAAATCATAGATAAGGCAAAAAAAATAAAAAATAAAAATAAAAAAATAGAAAGATGGTTACCAAAGTAACACCCTTTTGCCAGACTCTATCGAAATCTTTCGACTATTTAAGATGTTTCCAAATCTTCCTGTATAGCTTTAGAAAGCACAGAGGTTAAACAATAGGAAGATAATTGTAGGGTTGAAATCGGTTCCCCTCTCAAGAAGAGGATACAAGTTCCCAGCAGAAAAGAAAGTTTGAATTAATAGACAGAGACGAAACAGTGAATAGTGAAAATATGTTTATTTATATATATATATATATATATATATATATATATATATATATATATATATATATATATATATATATATATATATATATATATATATATAAGCTGATACAAATCCCCTTTTAAAAGTTAATAGTTTGGAATCGTAATGTTTGAAAGGAGAAATGAACCCAATTTTCTATAAAAGAAATGAAAAATTTTTCCTTCAAGGCATTTATTGACAAATCATTTCTGAAAATCAAACCTAACTTTCATATATATATATATATATATATATATATATATATATATATATATATATATATATATATATATATATATAATATATATATATATATATATATATATATATATATATTCTCCGGTGAGCAAAGGCCAGAGACCTACTAATTTCCACCGGAGATGGAAAAAAAACTATCCTGGTCGATGGAGGCCATGTTCATATACACGGCTTTTGAAAGTATGCAAGTCAAAGGAAGTTGGGAAGACAGATAAAGGGAATGTGTCACAGACTTTTCCAGTAGAATAAATGTAAGATTAAACATAGCGTTTAAGTCTGGGGTCTAAAAATTGGGACAGAGAAAGGATGAGACTGTGTGGAAAGGCTTGTCGCACGAGCTCTTCTCAACGGAAGAGATATCCGACGATAGAGTTCAGAAGAACAGTGTCCGTTGTAAGAGTGATAGTAAAGAGAGAGTGACGCAACAATTCGACGGGCAGAAAGAAACTGCAGAGGATTAGTGAGAGCGTGAGAGCAGGAGAGTTGATGAGACGAAAAGCCCTAGATTCCACCTTCTCAAGGAGAGCTATATGAGTGGAACCATCCCAGATGTGTGAAGCATACTACAAATAGGGGCGAACAGCACCCTTACAGAGAGCAATTAACTGGGGTGGTGTAAAGTAATTCCGAAGGCGCTTCAAAACACCCAACCTTTTAGAAGCTTGCTTAGAAAGAGAAATAATGTGATCTTTCCAAGAAAGATCACGAGAAAAAGAAACACCGAGAATATTAAGAACAGATGAAGGCTTGAGTTGTGTGTTTGGAACAAGATAACTTTGTTGTGTGGAAGATTGCGTATTGTGTTGAAGAGTGGAGGACCAAGGGTCAGAAAGAAGCCAGTATGACTTTCTTACGAAAGCCATATTGGCGATCAGAGATAAGATTAGAAGAATTGAAATGTTTCCAAATCTTCCTGTTAAGGGTAGTTCGAAAACTTCAGAGAAAACAGAGATCAAAGAAATGGAATGGTAGTTGGAGGATTGAGAGGGGGTCCCCCTTCTTCGGCGCAGGCTGAATGAGCACACGTTTCCATCAAGAAGGGAAGATTGAAATAGAGAGACAAGGATGAAATTTGTTTACCAAGGCAGGGTGCAAGATCGGAAGCACAAGTTTTGAGAACCACATGAGGAATACCATATGGACCGTAAACCTTCTTAGTATTATGTTCAGAGAGAGCATTAATAACGTCTTTAGAAGAAATTCTAATTTTAAGTATAAATGGGTTGGAAGGAATTGAAAGAAGAAGAATAGCTTCGGAATCATCTAAAGTTGAATTAGTGGCAAAAGTTTGAGCGAAGAGTTCAGCTATAGAAGAAGGTACAAGAGCAGTTGTGCCGTCGGAACATTCTAAAGGAGGAAAAGAGGAAGAAGCAAAGTTAGAGTTTAAATATATATATATATATATATATATATATATATATATATATATATATATATATATATATATATATATATATATATATATATATATATATTTGGGCATTTGCATGCTTATGTAAGCTTGCCTGAAAATTGAAATAAATAAGAGGAATGCTAAGAAACAGAGTTTTTCATTTTCATTCCTTTTATTCAAAAACTTTCTTACACTTACTTAAATGGTCGGTCTGTCAGCATTCCTACATTTTAGATGAACATCATATATATTTTCCAGGAGTTAAATAATGAATCAGTTTTTCATTATTTGAAATTTTATTAAATTCTTCAAAATTTTCCAATATTATTTGATTATTTCCATTCGTTTTCTGATTAATATGATTAAATTATCTTTTAAATTTTGTCAACATATAACGTTTCTTAGTATTTAAGCTATTAGCAGTATAATTAAAATCCAGATTTCTTCCAGTTGTATATATATATATATATATATATATATATATATATATATATATATATATATATATATATATATATATATATATATATATATATATATATATATATATATATATATATATATATATATATATATATATATATATATATATATATATATATATATATATATATATATATATATATATATATATATATATATATATATATATATATATATATATATATATATATATATATATATATATATATATATATATATATATATATATATATATATATATATATATATATATATATATATATATATATATATATATATATATATATATATTTATATATATAAATATTTATATATATAATATATAATAAAAAATAATAAATATATATAATATATATATATATATATATATATATATATATATATATATATATATATATATATATATATATATATATATATATATATGTGTGTGTGTGTGTGTGTGTGTGTGTGTGTGTGTGTGTGTGTGTGTGTGTGTATCATAAATTTGGAATTTCACACTAAAACAGTTTATTAAATTGAAAATTGATGAGTTTATATTTTCTGCTGAATAATTTGCATTTCGCTAAGTAATTTTACACGGTAAAAAGCAATTTTAATGGTACTCACCTTTTAAAACATTAATTAATATAAATATATATATATATATATATATATATATATATATATATATATATATATATATATATATATATATATATATATATATATATATATATATATATATATATATATATATATAAATTTAATTTAATATAATTTAAAAATAAACCACTTTTATTTTTCTTAATAATAAAATAAGCTAATTAGTTTCGTTATCAGAATCTTAAAAGAATGTTCTAGAAGGAAATTTTGGGAAACGTAACTCCTTATATGGTATCGTAAGGATTCTCCCCCCTCCCTTATTTTAGGGATATATAAATTTAACATTTTCTCGTTGTCCGAAAATTGAGACGACTTGTTTTTTCCATTTTGGCGACAGAGGCTTATATAATGGAGTTTGAAAAATAAACAATAAATAGAAGATGGTGTCTTCTTTCCAACCTCAAAAATCAGCAGAAATAAAGCTGAATAGATGGCGACCTTTCAAACCTGGCTTCTCATTTCAACAACAAGACGTCAAAGAAAAACTCCTTCCAGATTATGCCTCTGCCGCCCGTAAGTAAGCTTTCTCCTTCCTTCAAACAAGTCGAACCAACACGATCATTCCCAAACCATTAACGCATTCTCTGAAGCATTTTCAAAATTTTAGACGTTATCAAACACTGACTAATGTTCCTAGGGAATTCTGAGGAGTCATATAGCACCCTCACGAACTGCCTCAAGAATTCTTGGAATTATCAAACACTGTCAAATGTTCCTCGGGAATTCTTAGGAGTCATATAGCACTCTCAAAAACTGCCTCAAGAATTCTTGGAACTATCACACACACAATTGTTCCTCGGGAATTCTGAGGAGTCACAAAGCATCCTCAAGAACGTCCTCAAGAATTCTTGGAACTAACAAACACTACAAAATACTAAATAGACGTCTTCAAGATTTGCTAAGTGTTCTCAACCAGTGCTAAATAGAAGGGATATTTTTTAGAAATTTAGAAATTGGATCACATCAATCAACTCAATCCACATTTTGTTTTTCTCTCGTTGAAAACACAACTGCCACTTTAAATAAAGAAAAACAAAAATGTACGAAATCAAATTCCTACCAATTCAGAGTTAACATCAAAATTTTTTTTTTTTTTTTTTTTTTTTTTTTTTTTTTTAAATTTTAATTTAATATATTTAAAAATAAACCACTTTTATTTTTCTTAATAATAAAATAAGCTAATTAGTTTCGTTATCAGAATCTTAAAAGAATGTTCTAGAAGGAAATTTTGGGAAACGTAACTCCTTATATGGTATCGTAAGGATTCTCCCCCCTCCCTTATTTTAGGGATATATAAATTTAACATTTTCTCGTTGTCCGAAAATTGAGACGACTTGTTTTTTCCATTTTGGCGACAGAGGCTTATATAATGGAGTTTGAAAAATAAACAATAAATAGAAGATGGTGTCTTCTTTCCAACCTCAAAAATCAGCAGAAATAAAGCTGAATATATATATATATATATATATATATATATATATATATATATATATATATATATATATATATATATATATATATATATATATATATATATATATATATATATATATATATATATATATATATATTATATATATTTTAATTTATATATATTATATATATATATATATATATATATATATATATATATATATATATATATATATATATATATATATATATATATATATATATATATATATATATATAGTTTGAAAAAAGATTACATAATTATATCATAATAAATTTTTGTATAAATTTTCATTGTGTTGACATTTTGGTATTAACTGAATTAAATTTTTTTCACTAACTTACATTACTTCTGACAGTTACTCTTTAATTTAGAAGTGCATATATATATATATATATATATATATATATATATATATATATATATATATATATATATATATATATATATATATATATATATATATATTCTCTCCTTTCTTACCATCCATCCAGGTAGATCAACCTGTTTGATGCTACCCCTCGCGAATCTTCTCAACATCTACCTGTCAGCAAATGTTCGATTGTGCTCTACTTATTCCATCGTCGCTCCTCTTCTCTGCACAGCCTCTGCAATCGTCTCCATCCATCTCTTCCTTGTTCTGACCGCTGGT
>SEYY01019449.1:90000-92500 GCA_009176605.1 Armadillidium nasatum
AGCTTTTAATAAAGCGGAAGGCAAACAAACACAATGATCCACCAAAAGAGAAACTGAAGACTACTGTAGACATTTTAAAGCTTCACAGAAAGTATAGAAAAGGAAGGAACGAATCCCAAAGGAGCAGCAACACACACACACACACACATACATACACTATATATATATATATATATATATATATATATATATATATATATATATATATATATATATATATATATATATATATATATATATATATATATATATATATATATATATATATATATATATATATATATATATATATATATATATATATATATATATATATATATATATATATATATATATATATATATATATATATATATATATATATATATATATATATATATATATATATATATATATATATATATATATATATATATATATAGTCGCTGTTAAATCAAACCGGCATATGTGCAAAAATAGAGTTTTTGAGTTGTTGGTGATCAAAAAATTCTTTTTTTCCCGTCTATTTTTATGTCAAACCGGCATATCATATAGTTGAATAAAAATTCGTCAGTTGAAGTGAACCAAACTGACGTTAAAAGGAAAATATCACATGCGAAAACTTTAAAGCGCTCAGGTGAAAAATATGCATTTTGCAGATATGCCGGTTTGATTTCACAGCGACGATATATATAAGTATAGGAAGTTTCTAAACTTTAATTTGCTTTTAAGAATTTTATTAAGTCCATTTCCAAAATTCATTGCCTAAAACTAGTAAAAAAATTATAATATACCTACCACAGTAAAAGCAAAACAAAGTCAAATAATAATAATAATAATAATAATAATAATAATAATAATAATAATAATAATAATAAATTATTAATGTAATTATTATTATTATTATCATTATTACTATTAATAGCAGTACTAATGTTATTATTATTAATAATAATAATAATAATAATAATAATAATAATAATAATAATAATAATAATAATAATAATAATAATAATAATAATAATAATAATAATAATAATAATAATAATAATAATAATAATAATAATAATAATAATAATAATAATAATAATAATGAAAGCAATTAAAGCAACAATAACACCAATAGCTATCAAAATTTCAAAGAAAACCATAAGCTACTCTAACATTTTGTTATTTTCGATACAGGGAGCATTTAGTAAGGCTTTAAATCACCTCTTTAGGAGACAACCAAAGGTAACCACTTTATTTCTATTGCAATATTATTTAATTAATTAACTCGATCTGGTTTGCCAGTAACGATTTAATTACAAAAATAAATTCAGTATCAACTCCTTTGTAATAATAATAATAGTAATAATAATAATAATAATAATAATAATAATAATAATAATAATAATAATAATAATAATAATAATAATAATAATAATAATATAATGATAATAATAATAATAATAATAATAA
Organism: Armadillidium nasatum; assembly: GCA_009176605.1. NCBI lineage: Eukaryota > Metazoa > Arthropoda > Malacostraca > Isopoda > Armadillidiidae > Armadillidium > Armadillidium nasatum. Next base: position 91,441 of record SEYY01019449.1, read on the forward strand.
TAATAATAATAATAATAATAATAATAATAATAATAATAATAATAATAATAATAATAATAATAATATAATAATAATAATTAATTATTATTATTATTGTATTATTATTATTATTATTATTATTATTATTATTATTATTATTATTATTATTATTATTATTATTATTATTATTATTATTATTATTATTATTATTATTATTATTATTATTATTATAATTTTTATTATTATTACTATTATTATTGTTGTTGCTGTTGTTGTTTTTCTATAAATTAATTAATGGTCTATATAATTAAGCCAAGCTTCATGGTTTAACTTTCTTAACTCTCTCTAACTATTAGAATATATATATTATTTACAAAATTTAAAAACGCAAACAAAAAGAAAACAATTTAAAATAGGTTCAGTTTACAAAAATTTTAAAAAAAGGATCTGACCAAATATTACATCAAAGTAAAAAATAATGCAAAATTTCTAACATTTTATATAATTTTTGGACAATTAATTTATTGATATATCCTTTGACTTTTTCTTACTTTCTTACATTCCGGACATTTCCTTGCACGTTTAAGATGTAGACTGGTGTATCGATTGACGTTGTAAGTGGTTTTCCAGGTGTTTGAGTTTCAGTTTTTTTTTTATTCTGTTAATAAGCCAAGTCTCTTTCAATTTCCCGTAAACCATTCACTTTTGCTTCCTTACTCCAAGTCATCTATTTGGTCTAATAAAAAAACTATACCACGTCTTCAGTTCTTTTCTTGGTGGAAATCTTTGATCATGATTCTCCAAATTTTTTGAAAGCTCATTCATTGAATCTTCTAGTTTTGTTGAGCTACTCTGGAGCAGTATTCCTAGACTCTTCAGTTTTTTCAGGGTACCAATTTCTTTATCGAAATCTAACTTATATGATCTTCTCAATTTGCTCTCAGAAAAATCCACCAAAACTGTATATGTCCACCATGGTCAACACTCTAAATGTCATATTCCCTGCTATCTGATGGAATAGTAGACAAAAAACCAAGACTACTGACTACTGACTTCTGACTACCATCTCGCAGTGATCGGA
>SEYY01019449.1:100000-107500 GCA_009176605.1 Armadillidium nasatum
TTTCGTTCTGAGTATAGTCTCTACTCAAACATTAGTTTTACTATTGACACTGAACCCAATAATAATGTATCTATCCTTAATGTTGAAATTACCAGATAAAGCAACACCTATAACAAATTATTCACCGAAAAAGATAAACACACTCACGTAGGCATGAGTTATTTTAATTTCAGATAAATATAAAATATACGATTAAAAGTATTTCCACTATGATTCAAATAGCTTTTACTCATTGTTCAACTTATTTTGATTTCCACGTTATGCACAGTTTCCACATTTTTCAAAAACAATGGCTTTTCCACATTATCATTTCTAAGGAAATATATCTATCCTTAATCAAAATATATTACCATGCAATTACAGCCATTAATATCAGCTTTATCTTAATAAAACTAACATGCTTTAAATATCAATACATTGGGTCCCCTCAATTTACTACTGGCCAATGACATTAACCATCTTGTTAGACACCATCTTGTTACTACTTCTCTCAAGATTACCTCTGTGCTTAAAAATTGAGATTCTCTATCCTCGGATGTCCTCTGTAATCTACATATATAACTGTTCTTGTGGTTTAAACGACATCTAAGTAGACTTAGAGAAAATGTGGCTCAGGACTAGCGCGTGAGCACATGGGCATTAGTTCAAAAACATTTTCTCTTTGTTATCGGTTCACACTCTCTGATATGCCACATTTCAGTACCAATAAATAATCTACGCGCTCACTTGAACAAAAGAGTCAAATATACACATTTCAGAATATCTGCTCATTGCACAATTGCTGACACAATTGCTGGTTCCTCCTCACACCCCTAATTGATTGTCTGATTTTTATTAATTTACTTATCTATGAAAATTAAAAGCTATAATCAATTAACCAAACATTTATAATTTACAACCAATTCAAACCTAATCTTCGCATTTCCTCAGTCTATAAATAAAGCGATAAATGTTTGCAGTTGTTATCTCTATTTTTTTTTGTCTTATATTTGAAGTTTTCATGGATCAGATCTTTTCATATATATATATATATATATATATATATATATATATATATATATATATATATATATATATATATATATATATATATATATATATATATATCCTCTGGTGGGCAAAGGAACCACCCCAGATGTGTGATGCGTACTCCATTGAGAGGAGAGCGATATCCCCATAAAGAGCAAGCAACTGGGGTAGCGTAAGGAAATCTCAAAGGGTGCCTCAGAACACCTAACCTCTCAGAATCTTGTTTAGAAAGAGAAGTAATGTGATCCTTCCAAGAAAGATCAAGAGAAATAAAACACCGAAAATTGAGAACAAATGAAGGTTTGAGTTAAGTCTTTTCGAAGAATATGTATTAGTTGTGTGGAAGGTTGTATCGAATATATATATATATATATATATATATATATATATATATATATATATATATATATATATATATATATATATATATAGAGAGAGAGAGAGAGAGAGAGAGAGAGAGAGAGAGAGAGAGAGAGAGAGAGAGAGAGCTTAGGAACCAATAAAAATTTAATATTCCGCATTTTCCCTTTCGATTTATTTTGCATACCGAACGAGTAAATATTCAGTAAAAAATCTAAGATGAAAGAAAAATGTAAATGAAAGAGGCATACATTAATGGGCAATAAAGAAAAGAGGAAAAAATATAATAGATTAAAATAAAAAATAAATGAAAAGATAATAAATTGAAGAAAGAGGATTAAAATAACTATATTACAAAATTAATCAATTATTAATATTAGAATGAAAACAGGGAAAGAGGTTAAAACTAAACTGATACTTAATTAAGAAGAAGAACAAAGGTATATAAAAAAAAAAAAAAAAAAATGTTTTTTTTAAAAATTTTTTTAGTAAAAATATTTTAGAAAGAAAAATTAGAATAAATTTAATTTACAATGAATATTTTTGTCTGAGATGAACCTTTTTTTTTTTTTTTTTTTTTTTTTTTTTTTTTTTTTTTTTTTTTTTTTTTTTTTTTTTTTTTCTAATTTTAGAACGGGATGAAATTTCGTATAATTTTCCTGACCTTGAAAATAATTGAAATTCATCCCTCTTTTCAAACAAGCAAACAATCACAGGATTTTAAAGTATAAAAGAAAGAGAGGCATTAAGTGTGCGTTATTCAATATGCTAAAAGGAAGATTCTATTAATAGATTTATATATTTGTCATTCAGTTGTTAAATTAAACCTATAATTCAATCCTTTGTACAAATAAATAAAATTTAAAATGGATCCTTTGTATCTATACTTTCAATTTGAAAGGATCTATTGTCCTAAACCTTTATTACTTATGAGGGTATTATATGATTTTAAATTATTCTTTAAATAATAATATTAATATTAGAATAAGAATTAAAAAATCTGGGTCAAAGTTTTTTTTTTTTTTTTTTTTTTTTTTTTTTTTTTTTACAGAACGCCACCACTCACTGGCAGAGCCCTTTTCAAGGAGGAGGCACACACATATGGAGAAAACTCGTTTAAGTACACACTCTTAACCCACAATCCTCTGGTGGGCGGAGACGGAAGTCTTGAAGAGTGGAAGATTAAATACTGGAGGAAAAATAGATGATGGAAGAGAGTTCCACAGAAGAGAGGTGGATGGAAAGAAGGAGGCACCACAACGGGCTACTGAAACTCATAAATCCTTAATTTACGAATATTTGTAGGAAAAAAAAGAGACCAACTTGGCTAAAAAATTTATTAAAATTGAAAATATCATTATTTATGTTCAATTTAAAAAATATGATTCAATTAGATAAAGTTTAAAGTTTTTTAACAGAGACGATCAATTTCTGAATTTACAGGTAGGTGAATTATTGTAAATTAATTTAATTTGCATGCACGAATCTGATAGCTGTTTGAATTCTATCCTACTGCGTAACATGATTGCATATTTTTAATATTTTGTATCAACATAGGCCTACGATTCTGATGGCATTCTCTATGTAGTTCTCAAACCTTGCGTTAATAACAAGCTTGCGTTCTGCCTTGATAAACTGGTTCGTTTCTCTTTACGCACTAAGACCTTTCTTGAATTGGAAGCGTGAGCTCGTTTAGCCTGTGCAAAAGAGCAGAAGAAAGGGATCATTCTGAACGCTCGAATTGTCACTTTATCTCTTTAATCACTGTTCTTACCAAGTTTTAATATATATTTTTAGAAGTAGGATTTGAAAACATCTCACTTTCTCTAAACTTATCTCAGACCCGAATGGTGCTTCAGAAAGGAATGCTCGACTGAAAATCTTCTTTCCCTTCTTCTATATATATATATTTATATATATTTATATATATATATATATATATATATATATATATATATATATATATATATATATATATATATATATATATATATATATATATATATATATATATATATATATATATATAATTATTTAAATAAATGTAGTTGATAAATAAATATTTTAATCAAAAAATAAAATTTGAAATTCAATTTAATATATGATAAACATAGCTAAACATCAAAAGTTAAAAGCATTGTCACATAAAAACATTTTAATTTTTCCTTTATGAAAACGCTTCCTTTTTACCTCTATGTCAACGCTTCCTTTTTAAACTTATGTCAACGCTTCCTTTTTACCTTTATATCAACGCTTCCTTGAATAGGTGCCGTAAATGTGTTTGAACGTATGAAGGCGCGTTCGCAGCTGCAATTATATCTTGAAAATCTTTTTCCAATGAAACATTTCTTGTCTGACTCAAAAAAAAAAGTTTTTCCCCTTCCCAATGATTGGCTTACACAACTTCATCATTGTTTTTCTTCAAGTTTTTTAAAAAGAGTTATTACTCTAACTTATGGGGAAAAAAACAGAAAAAAAACAGAAAAAAAACAAATAAACAAAACAAAAAAATCAGAGATTGATTTTAAGGAAAAGTGATGCATGTATACACAACCAAGAACGATCACCTACATCTGTATATATATATATATATATATATATATATATATATATATATATATATATATATATATATATATATATATATATATATATATATATATATATATATATATATATATATATATATATATATATATATATATATATATATATATATATATATATATATACAAAAACAAAAATAAGCCCACAAAATAAATTTAAATTAATAGTAAAACAACAAATTATATCAAAATTGGTTTAAAAATACTTTACAAGGCTATAGGAAAAGAAGAGAAAGAAAAGTTATCTGTGAGTCAACTCAAGAACTTCAGAGACATCACATATTTATTTTTAATGTATATGAGTAAAGGTTTGCAAGCGAAGGGAATTTATATATATATATATATATATATATATATATATATATATATATATATATATATATATATATATATATATATATATATATATATATATATATATATATATATATATATATATATATATATATATATATATATATATATATATATATATATATATATATATATATATATATATATATATATATATATATATATATATATATATATATATATATATATATATATATATATATGAACAAAAGAACCACAAAGGAAAGTTACATGAAAATAATTAACCAAAATTACGCAATAATTTAATTAAAAATCCATTTTCTTCTTCTTCTAAGAAGTTCCAAGAAATAGTATGTTTTTCCCCATCACAAAGAAGGAGACAAAGGTGAATCTTCCTTAATTAAATTTCTTGTTAAGGTTTCGAGACTCTTAACAACCTCTTGATCCTTTCACTTCGTTTATAAGCCGTTGATGTCTTACATTGCTTATTTATATATTTTTTGCAATTTTGTGCTTTAGATATTTTTCTTGATTCTTTCTGTTTCATTGGGTTCTTATGGAAGGGAATAAACAGAAATCTATATAAATCCCATCACGTTTCAAAAACATCAATCTCAAGTCCACATTAAAAGTAGTTCAACTGCGAGATACGTCATTGAGCCTGTGTAAGTCAGAGGATATGGGGAAATTAACAGAAGGAAGGAATAGCGATTAGAATGTCAGAGAGAGCTTCCTTCGTGGGAGAAAGTACGGGACTGAAGAGTTTAGAAAAGCAGTAAATGTTGCAATCGATATCATAAGAAGAATACATAAAAATTCGACAAGCAGAAAAGGAGTAGAGAGTCAATGAGAAAGGAAATGTGGATATGTCGGAGAACACTAGACCCCATCCTTTCAACATAAGCTGGGTCAGAGGTTTCACCAAGAGTTTAAGCACACTTTATGCAAGAGCGAAAGATACCTACATAACGAGCTTGCATCTGGGAAAAGTGATGAAATTATGAAGGCACCTCAGAATGCCCAACCTCTTAGAATCTTGTCTATTGAGAAAAAAACAAAGTGATCGTTCCAAGAAAAATCTCGCGAAAACAAACACTGACAATGTTAGGAACTTATGAAGGTTTAAGATTTATAATTTTAATGATATTATATTGCAGTATTTTGAGTATTAAATTGAACAAACCGAGTTTTTGAGTCACTAAAAACAATAAAGTATTCTCCTCTGCTTATTAGGAAAATGAGAAAGACATGAAATCAACTGCTCCAATGCCACATTTTAATGTTACCCTATTTAAATTTTTCCTGCAATTCTACCACTTACTATCTGAAACTTTTTATACCCTATATTATCAATAATAAAATGATATATATATATATATATATATATATATATATATATATATATATATATATATATATATATATATATATATATATATATATATATATATATATATATATATATATATATATATATATATATATATATATATATATATATATATATATATATATATATATATATATATATATATATATATATATATATATATATATATATATATATATATATATATATATATATATATATATATATATATATATATATATATATATATATATATATATATATATATATATATATATATATATATATATATATATACATTATGAAACAGTAATTCAATAATTTCAATAAATTAAATAAACCTATAAATGAATCTCTAATATTCTGTAATAATCCCTTCTCAATTATATTTTCCATTATCAAAGCAAACAATTCTCTTCTTCTTCTTCTCTCTCTCTCTCTCTCTATTTCATTCAAAACTAATACTCAAGACAGGTCGAATACAGAAGCAAGAAAGTCAGAAACAGTTATTAAGTCTTTCCTTTCCAATATTCGAAATTGAAAACTCAAGAATCAGATTAAATCTCAATTCTTCAAACTTGAAATGTCTTTTGCACTTGTGATCTTCCTCTTCATTTTCAACATTTGATGAAGCTCTCAAATATTTAGTGAATGATGTATGCGCTGTATATATATATATATATATATATATATATATATATATATATATATATATATATATATATATATATATATATATATATATATATATATATATATATATATATATATATATATATATATATATATTTATACATACACACACACTTTCTGATCATCAGTATGACTTTCGGCGTTCGAGGTCTACTGGTGATATACTTTTCTATCTCACACATTTATGGTCTTCTACCCTTAGGGACCTTGGGGAGACTTGTTGTGGTAGCGCTTGACATATCTAAGGCATTTGACATGTGTCACTGCTTTCAATACTCCCCTATTTTGGGTTTCCTCCTTTTCTTTGCTTTTTTATGTCTAGCTTTCTTTCTAATCGTTCCATTACAGCTGTTCCATTCTTCTTCATTTTCTGTTAATAGTGGTGTTCCTCAGGGTTTTGTCTTGTCTCCTACTCTATTCCTACTTTTCATTTATGATCTTCTCAGCTGCTCATCTAACCCTACCCTTTCATATGTCGATGACTCGACCCTTCATTCTTCTACTCATTTCAAATCTGCTCCCTCCTTTGCATCTAGAGTTGCCTCTCGTCTTCATCTTTCCGTTTCTATTCTTGCTGATCTGGATAGAATTTCCCATTGGGGTAGTCTCAACCTTGTGAAATTCAACTCTTTAAAAACTCTCAGCTTCTTGAAATCTCTCTCTCTCTCTCTCTCTCTCTCTCTCTCTCTCTCTCTCTCTCTCTCTCTCTCTCTCTCTCTCTCTCTCTCTCTCTCTCTCTCTCTCTCTCTCTCTCTCTCTCTCTCTCTCTCTCTCTCTCTCTCTCTCTCTCTCTCTCTCTCTCTCTCTCTCTCTCTCTCTCTCTCTCTCTCTCTCTCTCTCTCTCTCTCTCTCTCTCTCTCTCAAAGACACCTCCTAACTTTTCTATTCCTTTCGTTCGTTCTCCCGTTTCTCCAATTGACAGTATAAACATCCTTGGTCTTCATGTAAAAAAAAAATGTCTTGGGAACCTCACATCACAATGGTTGCTAGAGCGGCCTCAAAGAAGCTGGGAGTCCTGTTTAGACTGTGAGAATTTTTACGTTTTAAATTATTACGTCGCAATTATTCCAATTATACAAGGGCCTCATCCACCCATGTATTGAGTACTCTCCTCATATCTGGGGTGAT
>SEYY01019449.1:112500-117500 GCA_009176605.1 Armadillidium nasatum
TATATATATATATATATATATATATATATATATATATATATATATATATATATATATATATATATATATATATATATATATATATATATATATATATATATATATATATATATATATATATATATATATATATATATATATATATATATATATATAAATATATATATAAAAAAAAAAAAAAAAAAAAAAAAAAAAATTTGGAATTTTTTTGGATGTTTTTCGCGCTTTTATGAAACAATTTTGGTAATTGAAAATCTTTTATAGAATTTTATTAAATTCTGATGGCTTTAGATTGCTCATTCAAAAGAGTGTAGCTGTTTTTCAGTATATATATATATATATATATATATATATATATATATATATATATATATATATATATATATATATATATATATATATATATATATATATATATATATATATATATATATAATCATTTTCACATAAAAGGAAAATGTATTTTTCAATCAGTATTACATAGTATAAGTTACGTGACGATTTTCTTTCATCTCAACCTTTCAAAAAAAAAAAAAAAAATCGTTTAAATTCAGACTTTTAAACGTCTGAAATTTTTTGTCAACGAAAGAGTAAATTGAGAAAAAGACATTCGTTTTATCTGCAAAATAAACTCGAAAGTAATAAAGAAAGACGTAAACGACCTCAATTTACATGAAAAGTGTTTCATACGAACATCAAAAAGAGTTATTATCTGAAGCGAAAATCAGTTACTTCGTAAATATTTTTAAAAAATCACCAAACATTATTATTGATAAAAAGAGTCTTTAGAAAAGGGTGAATAAATGATAATAGAAACTCAGAGTCTTTAAATAAATATATTAAATGATATTCTAAGGAGGAAAAAAAAAAAAAAAGAAAACTTTAAAATTACGATATTTAAATAAATTTCTCGCTGATGTTATTCATACAAAACATACATCAACAAGTAATGTTATTCATTTATAATCTTGTAAAATAGAATATATATATATATATATATATATATATATATATATATATATATATATATATATATATATATATATATATATATATATATATATATATATATATATATATATATATATATATATATATATATAACATTAGAGATAGAACTTCTGCTTCTAAAGCAGAATTTTAATGAGATCAAGTATAACCAAAATAAATTAAACATTTTCAAAGTCTTATTATTCCGACTAATTTCGGGTGACTTAAAAATTTACTCATTTTCAAAGCTCGTAAGAAAATGAATTACAAATCATAAAATACTATACAAAGATTACAAAATTATCATAAAATAATATTATATATATAAATAAGAAAATAATAGAGCAAATATTTAATACATAATATATATATATATATATATATATATATATTATATATATATATATATATATATATAATATATATATATATATATATATATATATATATATATATATTCTTACTTCTTACTTCCGCTCCCAGGAAGGCTAAAAGCCTGTCAGCTGCATGAGCCGGCGTCTCCAAGCAGTCCTATATCTGCGATGGTAACCTCCGCCTTCACCTGCTCCATCGTTGGTAGTTGGTGTCTCCACAATGAATCCTCTACCGAGTCCCTCCATCTCTTCCTCGGTCTGACCCTCGGACGTCTACCATCCGGTCTCCAATTCCATCTCTATTTTGCCACCCTAACCTCCTCCATCCTCTCCAGGTGTCCCCACTATCTAAGCCTTGCTGCATCCACCTTGTTAATCAGCGGTCTTACTCCCACCTCTTCTCTTATAACCATGTTTCTAATTCTATCTCTTCTAGTCTTACCTACCATGCTCCTCAAAACTTTCATCTCCGCCGCCTGCAACCTGCTCTCCTCTCTCCCTGTGGTGCTCCATGTTTCTGCTCCATATAACAATACAGGAATCAGCACTCTCTCGAAGATTATCTTTTTTGTTTCCATGTCCAGATATTCATTCCTCAAGATTTGTCGTAACATACCCACAGTTCTGCTATATTTATCTATCCTGCCAGCGATCTCCTGTTTATTTCCACCCTCCTTTGTGAATATACCTCCAAGGTATTTAAAAAACTCCACATTCCTAACCACACTACCTCCTATTTCCACTCTCACCTCTACATTTCTATCTCTTCCGACCGTCAGAATTTCCGTCTTTTCTGCGTTTATCTGTAGACCCATTTCTTTCAATCTTCAACAAAGGCAAGAACTGCTTCTCTCAGTGTCTCTCCGCTCTGACTCCAGCACGCTATATCGTCCGCATATGCCATTATATTCCCATCCAAATCCTGTACATCCTGCACCACTCGGCGAATGATTACATCCATGAAAGCCACAAACAAAATGGGCACAACACGCTCCCCTGCTTAACTTCTGTCCTAACTTCAAACCACTCTTCATTTTTATAACCTGTTCTTACATTGTACATACTCTCGATCGCCCTTCTTAATCGACTGCTTATACCGTATATATATTATATATATATATATATATATATATATATATATATATATATATATATATATATATATATATATATATATATATATATATATATATATTATATATATATATATATATATAACAAACAAACATCTTTAATCAGAATTTCGAAGGTTTTATTTATGTCATAGTAAAATCAAATTGGTACTTGGTTTGGTGTGCCTTATTATCTGAGTAGTTTAAAATAATAAAATAATATTTAAAATAATAATAATTAAATTAATATTTTCTGATACATTAAATAAATTGTTGGTTGTTTGCAGTGAGTTGCAGCTTCCCATATATATATATATATATATATATATATATATATATATATATATATATATATATATATATATATATATATATATATATATATATATATATAATATATATATATATACTATATATCAATGAAAAGTTATGACAGATCATGAAAAATATGTTTCATTAGTTGCAAGAAATGATAACTTCCAAGAGATATATAGACCACTTTATCTTTTGGTTGCAAAATATCATTAGTGTTCTTATGCGAGAAATATATATATATATATATATATATATATATATATATATATATATATATATATATATATATATATATATATATATAATATATATATATATATATATATATAGATGCATTTAAACAGTCGACAACCGAACTACCTGATCAATACACACCCTCCTGGCACATCATACTCACACAAATCTTACCCACGCAAAATTCAATATCACTAGCAAGTTTGAAGATGATCTCTTATTAGTTCGGTCTCTTCCAGACTTTTCATTAAAATTTTATCTCTTCCTGGTCACTTATCAGTTCGGTCTCTTTCCGATCATTCATTATTTGCAGCCGCCTTCTTATATGGTATTCTCACTATACAGCTCTTTCTGCACTTTTAGGGTCTTTTGCAAATTTGGCCTCTTCTTTCCGTTTATGACCGATCTTCTTACAACGTTGTATAGCGTGTCGTAATACATTCTTTTTTGATCAATTCAGATTGTTGATCAGAACAGTCTCTTCAAGCTACGGGTTAGAGTTTCTCCCGCTACTTGTACGTTTAAATTCTTTCAAGAGTTTTTCTTCTTTTCCTTCCAGAGCTGCTTCAGAGTAAATCTAAGGGACAGGCAAACTAATTATCACATTCATTCTTAAAAAATAAAAGTCTTTCGGGCAAGTCTCACTTATTATCATAATTCTGAAGGGGAAATTTTTTTTTTGATACAGACCACAATTATCTCTACTCTTCTCTTTCAAAAGCTATCCTTGATAGGTAAATCAAATGTCACAATATTATTTTACGAAAGGATATAAAAAAAATCTTTTTTACGAGCTGTTATCTGTTGTTATTAAATAATCTATTATCTAAGGGTTTATATTAATTTTTTTTAAAGCTTTTATGACTAGCGATTCCTTTCTTCTTCAGTGGCAAGGAATTAATAATTTCTGTAAACTTGAATCACACTTAATTATTGTCTGCCCAAAATTCGATGAGCGAATTATCGTAACACTTTTTAACAACATTATCCGTAAATGTTTACGTATCTTACCCGAGGTACATAAACTTTAGTAAAGCAGGATTATAAAGTAATAATAATTAAATTTTTAAAATATAAAAATTAAATATCAACCTAGATTAAAATCATTAAAAATAATAATAAAAGAAATAGAAAATAATAATTAATTACAAAGACAACTTTCTTGTTAGAAACTCGCTTCCACGGCTTAAACAAATATCATTGACACGCGCGCACACACACATTATATATATATATATATATATATATATATATATATATATATATATATATATATATATATATATATATATATATATATATTATATATATATATATATATATATATATATATATATATATATATATATATATATAGAAAATAGATAGATAGATAGATAGATAGATAGATAGATAGATAGATAGATAGATAGATAGATATAGATAGATAGATAGATAGATAGATAGATAGATAGATAGATAGTAGATAGATATAGATAGATAGATAGATAGATAGATAGATAGATAGATAGATAGATAGATATAATAGATAGATAAATAGATAGATAGATTTTTTTTTTTTTTTTTTTTATAAAAAGTTCACATCTCACGGGCATTGCCCTATTCGAGGAGAGGAACTTCTAGGTAGCATATACCTAGGATCCCGAAGTGGGATCGAACCGGCGCCCTCAAGCACGTGAGTCAATCACTTTACCGTTTGAGCCACGGTAAACGGCAAAGATAAATAAATAAATAGATAGTTAGATAGAAAGAGACAGACAGACAGACAGACAGACAGATAGGTATAGTATCTCCAGTGTAGGTGACCTCAAATTCATGTCGTTTATTTTAAATACGAATTCAACCAACAAAAACAGAGTCGACTAAAAAAGAAATTAAAAATTCTTCCATTTTGTTTCAATTAAATAGTAAAAATAAAGTTTGTTTTTCCTTTAGGTAAATTTTGTTATATATATATATATATATATATATATAT
>SEYY01019449.1:137500-164417 GCA_009176605.1 Armadillidium nasatum
TTCAAATGTATACTTTATTTATACTTCAAATACTTTATTCAATGCAATTTGTTCTATTCGAGATATAGCCTCTCAAAAATGACCAATTTTCGAAGAAATTTAAAATTTCCAAAGTTTGAGAGGCTGTATCTCAAACCAAACAAATAGGTTTTAATAATACATTAAGTAAAAGTTGTAGCTCTGTTCCTCCTCTAAATACCTGCCAAAAATAAAAACTTTTAATATACAGTTTTTTTTAATTTTTTCCTCCGGAAGGGTATGGGTTTTCAAATTTTTTTTTTTTTTTAAATTCAAACTGCTATAACTCTGTTTTAAAATAGGTATAAAAAAAACTCCAATATTAAAGTTGCAGAAATTGGGATTGGGGCTGAGAATATACAGGTAAATTTTTAGATCATTTCGACCACCGTTTTACACTTCTATTCATTCTCTTTTTGAAGTTTGACCCCAAATAAATTTCAAACAGTTATAGACAGAAAAAGGTCAGAAAATGACTGTTTTTAGTGAGAAAAAATTCATATACACTGCAAATTTCAGGGTAATTGATCAAATAATTAAAAACTTTTTTTTGAAATTGAGTCCTTCCCTTATTAAATCTTGTTTATGGAACAAAGGAAAAAATTTTAATAGGTGAAAACCTGTGAAACCATTTCAAGTTTAACTTTTGAAATATTCTGATCAAAGTTTGAGTAAGTTTTTAAATTCTTATAACTTTCTTATCAATGGATAGATCGATTTGATATTAAAAATACTTAAGGATTTGGGACCCCTGATTCCACATCTGTAAATCAAGTTCTTCTGTATATTACCGTTTTTGAGTTAAAGGCCGACTTACATACCAAGGTAGTCTGTCGTACTTTCTGAGCATACAAAAGAAAATTGTCAACTTTGGGGGCCTATGTCTCCTTCAACACAGCAGATAGAGGAACGAACGATCCACGGTGGCTTCCAAGTTCTAAAACATAAACAATTCAGATATTAAATATTTTTGCTTTATCTCTCGTAATTTAGAATTTGTAAGAAATCACAGAACCTGATCTTGACAAAATTTTTGATAATTTTTTTGAGGAGCCATTGCTTCTGAACGGAAGCTCGTAGATTTCTGAGATGTTCATATTCTGGCTCATTATGACGAAATCTATTTGCATAGGTAATTTAAGCTTACATAACATCAGTTGTACACTTGAAAAGCCTGAGAAGCTTAAAAAAAAAAAAAAAAAAAAAAAAAAAAAAAAAAAAAAAAAAAAAAATCTTATTTCTGGGTAGACAATTCTGAATCTGGAGTCCCTATCCCTCTACGACGCTCCGTTGAGGCCGTAAAAAGAGGGACCCCAGAAGTGCGTTGATCTTAACCTATGACATAACGTACAGTATTATAGGCCGATTGTGCCATGAAAAATGAGTCCGTGTGCCAGAAAGCAAAATTTTGCTTTCCCGGCCTGTTCTATACCGCTTATTTAAACAAAACTACAGAGGTTAGAGAATCGGATAATATAATATGATAATTTATATATATAATATATAATTTGATAATTTATACATATAATATAAAAAAAAAAATAATATAATATATATATATATATATATATATATATATATATATATATATATATATATATATATATATATATATATATATATTATATATATATATATATATATATATATATATATATGGATAAATTTAAGTTTAAAAGTTCAAGGCTCTAACTATTACGGGTTTTTAAAAAGAAATTAAGGTTTCAATGAGAAGCAGTAGCGGCGATAATGCATGCCCACGCGGAACCCGCGCTGTGGGAGGGCTCCAAATTTTTGGAGCCCCATGACAGATACCCTTGTGCAAGTATAAAAAGAAATCCATAGAGATATAAACAGCAATATATATATATATATATATATATAATATATATATATATATATATATATATATATATATATATATATATATATATATATATATATATATATATATATATATATATATATATATATATAGTGATGGCATCCGCATCCGCATGCGCAGATGCGGAACATCCGCACAAAAATCAACATCCGCATCCGCATTTTCGAAAATTCAATATCCGCATCCGCATCCACATTCGCACTTTCGGAAATTCAACATCCGCATCCGCATCCGCATCCGCACTTCTCCAAAATTCAACATCCGCATCCGCAAATTAGAAAATATGACATCCGATCTATCACTAATATATATATATATATATATATATATATATATATATATATATATATATATATATATATATATATATATATATATATATATATATATATGTGCGAATTGTAGATCAAGAGTGAGGTGAAGAGAGAACTATCGGATTGGTTTAGCATAGGAGTGGGATTGAGACAGTGGGTGTGTAATATCTCCATGTTATTTAATCTATTGATGAATGGTTTACTTAGAAAAATGGAGAGAGAAGGGAAGAGTATTACGTTGAGAAATATGGAGGGTGAATGTGAAGTGAATGTTTTACTTTTTGCAGATGATGCGGCATGTGTTGGTAGCAGAATCTGGAGAAAAGATGAGAATACTTGTGAGAGAGTTTGAAGGGAAATGTGCAAACACGAGATTGAAATTCAATCCAGCGAAGAATAAAGTTATGAGGATTGGAGGTGGGGATGAGGAAATGTGGAGGGAGGAATTGGTTTGTAGAAGTGTGAGAATGGAAACTTGAGGAGGTGAATGAATTCAAATATCTAGTAATGTTGGGTGGAAGGTAAGGGTGGGACGGAAAAAGGAATAAAGAACAGAGTGGTAGAAGGAATGAAAGTATTGGGGGGCCTAAGAAAAGTACGGAAGAAAGGAAAAATTTCGAAAGAAATAAAGATAAGAATGTTTGAATGTATGTGTTCACCTTCTGTATTGTATGTGTGTGAAACATAGACGATAAGTGCTCGGTCGAGAAAAAGTTTCAATGTCTTTGAGATGAAAGATTTGAGAGCGATATATAAATTGAGAAGGATTGATAGGATTAGAAATGAAAGAATAAGGGAGATGTGTAAATGGAAGAAGGGTGTAATTGATAGAGAGGAGGAGGATGTGCTAAAATGGTTTGGATATATGTGAAGAATGAAAGAGAACAGAATGGTTGGCAAGGTACGTAGATCCGATGTAGATAGGGGAAGGCCGAAGTGGAGATGGATGGATGAAGGGAGAGTGATTTTGATGGAAGGAAAGTTTTGAGTTTAGACGAGGGTAGAAGATTTGTGGAGACAGAGATGGAGGGAGGTGGTGAAAGCGTTGAAAGGTAAGAATAGATATGTTTGTAAGGGAATTGTGGCTGGCACCACCTATAGTGAAATATATATATATATATATATATATATATATATATATATATATATATATATATATATATATATATATATATATATATATATATATATATATATATATATATATATATATATATATATATATATATATATAATAACATCCGCATCCGCATCCTCATCAAAAAATAACATCCGCATCCGCAAAATTAACATCCGCATCCGCACTTTCGAAAATTCAACATCCGCATCCGCACTTTCGAAAATTCAACATCCGCATCCGCATCCGCATCCGCAAAATTCAACATCCGCATCCGCATCGAAAATTCAACATTCCGCATCATCCGCACTTTCGAAAAATTCAACATCCGCATCCACTTCTCCAAAATTCACATCCGCATCCGCAAAATGAAAAAATATGACATCCGATCCATCACTATATATATATATAATATATAATATATATATAATATATATATATATATATATATATAATATATATATATATAATATATATATATATAATATATATATATATATATAATATATATATATATATATATATATATATATATATATATATATATATATATATATATATATATATATATATTATATATATATATATATATCGAGGATTCGAAATTGAGGTTAAAATATCGATATATCGGCTTTAAAAATATCATCGATATTTTTTGATACTATCGTAAAAAATATCCATATCGATATATATATTGGAACTCTTTCGGTATCCCTACCTATCTGTGCAAAGCCAAATGATAATACATTAAATAATAAATTTTATTTTATTAATTAATACCAAAGTTTACCATATTAAAGTAAAAAATTTTTTGTAAAAAAAAAAAAAAAAAAAAAAAAAAAAAAAAAAAAAAAAAAAAAAAAAAAAAAAAAAAAAAAAAGGACACCACTGAAGTTTTTAAAAAAGACAAACTATAATTAAAGTACAGAAATGAAATGTTACAAAAACAACTAGCTTCGGGCTAGGCACATTTACCAATAAAATAACAATCGTACGTTACCCACTTTTAACTTTATTTTTCTGTACTCTGTGGAAGCTATAAAAATATAGTATATATAAATAAATTAATTTTTTAATGAGACATAAAGCCTACTTTTGTACAAAAAAAAAAAAAAAAAAAAAAAACTTTTTTTTTTTTATTTAAAAAAAAAAAAAAAACTTTTACTAAAATCAAATTTTTACTGTATAAAAATTATTACATATTATTGAGGTCACTCCAGAATTTTTATGGATCTATATATGGATGAATAGTATATCAGAATATATCAGTGGTTCTCAAACTGGAGTACTCTTTCCTCAGTTTCCTCTAGGGGACCGAGAAGCTGCTTCAGGGGGATTGTAATTAATAGGCTGGTAATAATTCGATTTGGCCCGATACCTCTCTATTTTTAACTATATTAAAAATATGAAGTCAAAATATGTTTAAATGCATTCTACACATACTTTTGAAGAGTAATATAAATACATAATAAAAATAAAACCCAAGATAAGTTTAAAAAAAATACTATTTATGCTGAAAAAGCGAAATCAAATGTCTTTTAAACCGTTCTATAATACACTTTTAGCAACAGCAACGTTCTCGTACGTCTCCGTTTTCTATATCTCTCTCTTTTTAGAGAGAGAGATGTATCGCGCTAGATGGAAGATAATATCGGTATATGGAAACATCGATATATCAATGCAAATTTTTGATATTTGCATTGTTATTATTTAGCTTTCATTTCATTTATGCCTATTATTATTATTATTATTATTATTATTATTATTATTATTATTATTATTATTATTATTATTATTATTATTACTATTATTATTATTATTCAGTTTTCTAGCGTACTTAGTTCGACTTATCATACCCTGAACGACCAAAGTTTGCAGTGTGACACAGGCCTAACTGATTGATGGAACGTAGCATACAGGCCTATTACACCATATATATATATATATATTATATATATATATATATATATATATATATATATATATATATATATATATATATTATTATATGTATATATGGTGTAATACGGCAGTAGGCCTGTATGCCACGGCAACGATCCATTAATCAGTTAGGCCTGTATCACACGGAAAACTTCGGTCTTTCAGGTTATGATAAGTCGAACTAAATACGCTATAAAAATAAACAATAATAATATTAATAGGCATAAATGAAATAAAAGCTAAATAATAATACGAAATTCAAAAATTTGCATTGATATATCGGTGCTTTGATATATCGATATTTCCATATATCGAAGGTTGTATTATTATTATAGTACATTGCAGAAAAATAACAGAACAGTCGAAGGACAAATATGGCAACCTGGTATTTAATTGGTTTTGCTATTTTTATACAAACGAAGACCAGTCGAAGAACAGTTGCTTCTCTGTTCATATTAAAAATTTCAGTTTTTTTTCCCCCCTTTGTTGTTTATTTATTTTACTGTTCCGTGAAAGAAAATTATGTGTAGAATGCATTTAAAAATATTTTGACTTCATATTTTCAATATAGCGAAAAATAGAGAGGTATCTTGCCAGTTCTAATTATTACCAATCGGCCTATTCAATCTAGGATTTAATTGTTGACTTAAAAATTATAAATTAATAATATATAAATAAAATTTTATCATTTTTTTTTTCTGTTACAATGCCTCCAAAAAAGAAAAGGAATTTTGACATTTATATTTTGAAATTTGATTTTATTGTAATAAAGCCTACTGGAGAAGAAAAACCACAGTTTTTTTTTTGTTCTGAGGTGTTTGCATCCACTTATCTAAACCCTAAAAAGTTCATGAAAAATTGACAGCTTTCAAAATGAAGAACTATAGAATGCAATGTTAGAGAAGAACTTTGACCTATTTCCACAGCTAAATATTTTAATGAAAATGAGCTTAATGTTGATGATGATATCCTTGAGGTGATGAAACAACATGCATCAAGTCTTAGTGAAGAAATTTCTCATTTTCCTGACCTGTAAAAATTTGAAAAATGCTGTTGATTTATCAACAACCCATTTGTACTCTCCATTAGTGATCTGCCTTCGGAGAACAATTTAATTCAAGAACAGTTTCTTGATTTTATACATGATGGGGGGTGCAAAACATGTTTTCTGTGAAATTCCTTCAGAAACTCAATATAAAGTTCTAATGATGGGCAGAAACTTCTCTGAAATCATAATCATATAGTAATTAAGTTGTAATTGACAGAACTAGAAACACTTGTAACTGCCACAACACTGTGAATTCCCTAGTAATTGGTATATTTCACTTCATGACTTTGATGATGATATTTTCTGGTCTATTTTATCATATTACTTTTCTTGAATTGGAGGTATTGTTCTATGCTGGATTGAATGAACCTAAGGTGAAAGTTTTTAAAACCAAAACAAGCACCATACATTTCATTTATACTTGGTATTAGTAAGAAAACCCGAATAAAGGGATGTTTCTGAGTATATTTAACCATTTTGCCCATCATTAGGACTTTGAGATGCATTGAAGTTTTCACTTTTTATTATAAGAGTTGGTTTTGCTCCTCTGTTAAATAAAAGTACTGAATCCCACATGTTACAAGGTTAGACTAAATTACAATATTATATCATAAGTTTCATGGATACCATATATTGGGATATTATTCCAGTTCTGAAAATATATGAAATTTGGACTGACAGTTACTAATTCAAATATCAACCTTCAACTCCTATTTTTGTGTAATGAATTCCTTCCACTCCTTGAATAATTCAACTTCAGAATCACTATTCAGCAATACACAGTATATTTATAGCTCATTTATTAATAAAATGCTAATAATTATAAAATGATTTTTAAAGATTGATTTTAAATGTTAATTAAATACCAAAGATATTTTATTTTAAATTTTGTTTCTATAAAGAAATAATACAAATGACATTTACTTTAAACTCCTCAAGTATCTTCTTGTATGCTATTACTTCCAAACTTTCAATTTTCCAAATTTTTCATTAATAAAAAGCCTCTAAATTTTCAACCAAATTTTTACATTTAAAATATTTCTTTTACAGGTTAAGGATAATACTATTGGACCATTGATCTATCCAACTTTGTTCTGGGATTAATAACTTTTAAAAATTCTTATAATGTCTGATACACCAACTTATGCAAGCTTAACACCCCTTGCCCCAGCAATTCCAACAATTATTAATGGATTGTCAGGAGTGGATATGCAACCATCTCAAACAGTCTCACATCATGCAGTAATGAACAACTCGGAACAAGTTGTAAATCAAGTCAGCATGGTAAATAATGGAGCAAATGGGCAGTGCCCTTCAACTGCAATGTCATTAACTGTTTTGTCACCAGCTGCTCCAGCAACTCCATCTAGCTTAACATCAGAAGTTAAAAGTGAATCTGCAGAACCACCATCATTTGAAAGAAGTAATCTTATTGCAGTTCTTCAATTTTTGAAAAAGAATAATCTTAAGGTGTGTTTTTATATATTATATATATATATATATATATATATATATATATATATATATATATATATATATATATATATAATATATATATATATATATATATAAGGATGGGCTTGATATCCAGTTGCTATCTGGTTATCTGGCCTATCCAACCTTTTTTTTTTGGTAATGGCTATCTGGCCAGATATTCATGGCTGGCAAAAATAAAATTCTTTATTATAAGAACTATAATTTTCAAATTATTAAAATATATATATATATATATATATATATATATATATATATATATATATATATATATATATATATATATATATATATATATATATATATACCCCGGCTAAAAATCAGGGAAAACCGGGGTTGCCGGCCGGGGTTAAAATGGCAAATTATACAAAAAAAAAAAATTTTTTTTAAAATTTTCAGCAGATTCTGCTGAAACTTTCAGTGTATATACATTTTTTTCCGGTAAGAAAAGTCCATTTCTAGCGTTTTTCCGAGTCTGTTACAGTTAAAAGTTTTTTTTTTTTTTTTTTGTGGAAATTTTACCCTTTTTCAATAGAATGGCGGTGCCAAACCACTTTTTAGAATGAGCTGAAAGTTGGATCATTTCAAAATTATATGGGCTATATAGAAAAAATGTTATAAGCCAAAAACTGACCAACTATAGAAAAAAAAATTTTTTGAACTAAAAAAATCCACCTTTTCAGACAAAATCTTTTTTTAAAAAAATACAACTATAACATTTCCTATTTTTGGTGTGTATAGAGGAGGGGTGGGGCTACAAATTCCTCTACTTACTTTATTCGATGAGATTCGTTGGTTTTGAGATATAGCCTTCAAAAAGGTCCATTTTTGGCCAAATTTCAAAAATTCCCAAAGTTTGAGAGGCTATATCTCGCTTCAAACAAAGGGCATTTAAAAATGCACTAAATAAAAATTGTTGCCCTGTTCCTCTTCTAAACAATATTCACAAATAAAAAAAAATAGTAGGTATCGTTTTTTTTTTAAATAATTTTTTCCTCCAGAAGGGTACGATTTTTGCAAATTTTTTTTCAAATGCTTATAACTTTTTTCTAGACGTGATATCAAAAATCTATTCCCACCAATGCAAGAAATTGGAGCAAAGGTATTCAGTTAAATTTTCAGCTCATGTGGACCAGTGGTTTGACCCAGTTATTCATTTTTTTTCAACTTTGGGTCCAAATAAGTTTCAAACCGTTATAGACTCAAAAAAAATGCTCGAAATCAACTCAGAACTTCGTGAAAAAATTCACATACTTTGAAAATTTCAGCTCAATCAGTCAAATAATAAAAAAATTTCAAACAAAATATAAGAAAATTAAGATTTTTTTCTTTTCTGCTATTGAATGTTCATCTTTGTGTTTTGATTTTAGATACTCCAAAAAGATTTGGTTGAAATTTTTTTACTTGTAGCACCCGGAGGTTCTCTTCTAATTTTCTGACTGCAGATGTTACATTTAGCTATTTCGAGCCTATCCTGAAACATTGTAAAGTATTCAAATACTGCAGAAGCTGATCTTTTAGCCTAATTAGCCATATTGACTGAAAGTATAAACAAAATAATAATTTTTAAATAATGCAGCTAAATGATACAAGTTTGATACATAGCAATAAAATAGCAATGATATGTATAAATACAGGTTAAATTGATAATTTTATATCTTACATTTTTTCAAACTTTACCTTTGGGTCTTACCTAAGTAAACGTGTTAAATCACTATTATGAATTAGAATAAATTTTTTTTTTATTTTTGTACTTTTTTTAAACTTTAAATATAAAAAACTGTAATTTTCTGATTTTTTTTTTAGAGAAAATGCATATAATCATTAATTTAAGTGAATGTTGGCTATTCTACTCCTTCCTTACAATTAAATAAACCTTATATCTAATTTTCTTAACCTAAAATTTCAGTGCTTTTGACCTCTTTACAAATTTTAGGAAACCCCGGCCATAACCCCAGCCCCGGTCGGTCCCTATATATATATATATATATATATATATATATATATATATATATATATATATATATATATATATATATATATATATATATATATATATATATATATATATATATTCTCTTCTATTCTATATAACAATACCTTTGGCTATTCATGTTAAGTTAATATATACAGTTCATCCACTAAGTATTAGGACAAGACCTGTCAAAGTATGTAATGAGTGCATGCAACCGCTTCTGTTTGCAAGTTAATATGTTTATACATCTTTGAGCGTGTTCCATTCAAAGTTATGGCATAGTATATAGATTTGTGATTATGGCATCGTATTTCGATTGATGTTCTTGCAGTTCATTACTAAATGTAGTGGTGTAGACATCATTTGTCATGGAATATAGTTTGGAACATTGATTGCCTTGAGTCATGTCAAAATTTGGTTGAAATGGTGGACAATGATGTTGGCTTCTTTAAAAAGATTATAACAGGTGATGAAATATGATGCTTTGCATTCAACACTACAACAAAGCGTAAGTCTTTAGCGTGGTTAGGGTGAGGGTTGGTTCCCAAAAACCCAACTTCTTGGGGTTTTTTTGGTCTCGTAACTTCTAATTTTGACTTAAATCAGAGTAAATAGAAGACCATAGTAACCATGGGTTTCCTAGTCAGTATAATGAAAAAAAAAAAAAATTTGATTTTATAATCTTTGTATTAAAAATCTGAAAATTTAGTCCATTTTTGAACTGAAGGCAAATATATATAATTGAAGATTTTAACCCAAACATCCCCCTAGGCCCCAAACCCCCCAAATTGCAATGTATTAAATCTAATGTAATACAAAATCAAAGGACACATTATCCTTAGTCTTTTCTCAGATAGTTTATCAAGATAACAAAACAAATTTGCAATTTCATAATTTTATATATTTTCATATATGGGTTGAAAACTAGCAATGTAATCTTAAATTTTAAACTTAAAGTAAATACTTGAATATATGTAAAATAATAATAACAATAACTGAAGCATCCCCAAAACATCTTTTTTGGGTGCTTGACACACTGATTGATGTGGCAATCATGAACCTTCTCTCCCTTTGACCTTTGAACATACTGACTTTGCTGACCCTGTACAAAGAAATGGCTTTCATCAGTGAAGAGAACTTCACTGGCCTTTTGTCCATACCTTGTACTATTTTGCCCATTTATACTGCTTTTTTTTCATTGCTGTGGTTTAAAGCTGTTTCTTGACAAGTTTTTTGACTTTTTGTCCAATTGCAATAAGACACCTGCAAACTGTAGAGGGACTAATTTGGATTCTTTTGTCCTTCAAATCCATATTCAATGTGTCATTCATTCTGCGGGGAACCTTTTTGCACCCAAAAAGCAAGTAAGCAAATAATTGTTGAAGCAAGTAACCATCATATATAGGAGAAGTCTTCTTACAACCGCACTTTCCTCTATGTTTAAGAGAAACTGATCTGGTTTCCTGCTTCAACTTAATTACACGGCTGACAGTTGCTAAACTCATACCAACCACTGAAGCAATCTCTCGATATGTCTTAGCTGTGTGTTCATGCAGAGTTACAATCTTCATACGTTTTGTAGGTTTCACATCTGTCTCGAAAGGCAGTTGAGTCACATCTGGTCAGGTTTATAAAATTTTATAAAATACTGTAGCTGCTGGCATAATGATTGCATCAACCAATGTACACAATGGTGGTTGGACTGGATTCTAAAATCTGATGCAAACGGTAGTTGCTTACTTAAAGATTGTGTCAGCCAATATGAAAAATAATCAAACAAACTTTTTATGTTTGTTTTGAGTACAGAATTATGAGTAATATAGTAAACATGCTTTGTTTCAATTAATTTCCACAAGGGTATATATATATATATATATATATATATATATATATATATATATATATATATATATATATATATATATATATATATATATATATATATATATATATATATATATATATATATATATATATATATACCTACACACACACACACACACACAGAGGTGGACACTGATCCATTACAAATGGAACTAGTTTGAGTAATGGACTCGTTACTTTTTCTTTCATGTAACATTCCAAGTAACTTCCTTTATTTTTTCCTCTGTTTCATTTTGTTTGACTTTCTTTGAATGTTGATGGTCAATTGACCACCCCAGTCAAGCTAAAAAATCTGTTTATATATATATATATATATATATATATATATATATATATATATATATATATATATATATATATATATATATATATATATATATATATATATATATATATATATATATTAGGGAACTGAAGATTTGTTGCGAAGGGAAAGTGGTTTCTTTGATGAAATAGAAGATTCTAAGTCAGGATATGGTTTAGAAAGTGAAACATCAACCATTTTTTCAACTTACAAAAATGAAGGGGACCCAACAGAATATGAAGAAACATACTTGAATTTACTTAATTTCATTGAACGTAGCCTAGACTCATATAAGGTGGGGAAATATTTGCTGTTTTTTTTTTTATATCTGTAATGCCTTATATATTTGAAAGTAAATTTGTTTTTAGGTCTTTGCCTTGTCATTAAATATGATTTCTCTTTCCAAGATATTACTGCAATACAAAATTTTACTTCCTTTGTAATGCGATACTAGTTAACCATTAATAAATACAGATAAATTTATTATCATTGTTATTACTTATTACAGCATGAAGTTTCTCAAGTATTGTATCCTGTGTTTGTTCATATGTATCTAGAACTGGTTTATAATGGCCATGAAAATATGGCTATAGCTTTTCTAGAAAGATTCAGTCCACAGCAGGAGGATTATTATCAAGAAGATATACTAAGTCTATCTCTTGTCACAACAAGAGATCACATGTCAGGCTACCAGGTACTACACATAGGCTATAACATTGCTGTTGATGCAATAAATTTGAGGTTTATTTTATATCTTTAAACAAAAACTAATTAACAAATCCCTCCTAAAACAATAAACCAGTTAATAGATTTTGAATATTATAAATCTTAGATAATGGATAACTTTCGAGGAAGCCAATTTAATGTGAGAATAACTAGAGAAGGTCATGCGCACCTGAAACGTTATTTATCTGAAGCAGGTGGTGGGCCTGTTCAAAGAATTATTCAAAATCGGTTGTGTTTTGACATCTATGATGGAGTTCCAAGAACTCGAAGTCAGATTGTATCAACTGCAGGAGCTCTTGAAGGAGAAGCTTCTAGACAAGGTAGGCCACTATATATATATATATATATATATATATATATATATATATATATATATATATATATATATATATATATATATATATATATATATATATATATTATATATATCAGTAAAACTAAATGTACCGTAGTTCCATTCCAGTCTCTGGTGCACTTAGATTTTTCTCCTACTACTTACCTTATTATATTTGTCTTAAATATTCTGAAATAATATTTTTCACTTAATATGTGATGTCTAATATACAGTGCTTTATGAATAATATGTGACTCTTAACAATACTATATAAACAGCACACAGACTAAATTAGGATGATTATTGCTGATTTTTTTTTTTTTTTTATATATATTTCTTTATTTCATTTTGCTTACAAATTTATATAGTACATAAATAAATTGTCAGATAACTTTTATTATAAGTTTTTAAACCCGTTGCAAATTACACCTCTAAGTTACCCAATTTCTATTCTCTCATCCAATTTTAATGCTAGGAAAAATTATACAGAGCAAAAATCCTGGGAAATAAATAAAATTATAACAATTTATAAAATTTCATTCTTTTTGTAAAAGCAATGTGATTTATATGAATAGCTAATAATAATATTTGAAGCCGTGGGCTTCTGTCCTTTTTAATCTATTATTATAAGTTTATCTCTTATAAAAGAAAAACTATTTATAATCACAAATTTAGGTAAATGTTACCAATCGTCATTGCTTGAGCCTTTACCTCTACTCATAATGTTTTGTTCCTAAAATTTCTCCTTCTGGTGACATCTATTAACATCCATCAAAAAATATTAGATTACTTAAAACAATAAAATATATATATATATATATATATATATATATATATATATATATATATATATATATATATATATATATATATATATATATATATATATATATATATATATATATATATATATATATATATATATATAATTATTATCTGCTAACACTCACAGACTAAATATTCATTAAACATCGATGTTTAAAGTTTGCTATAGGAGAATCGAACCCAGTCCCTATAGCACATAAGCATAGAGTTTTACCTCTACGCTACTGGCTGTTCAAAAGAAAAATCCAAAGAGGAAACTTATGAATAATTCACAAGAACAACTTCCAAGTACTTCTCCCGACCCCGCTTAAGCCTGAGGCAACATGACCCAGGTTCGGCCCCCCTTTCTTCTAGCAAACTAAACAGATAATAATGAAGTCTGCTAGCATTCTCGCAGACTTAAATATTCATTAAGCCTTTCGAAGTTTAAAGTTTGATATTGGGGAATCGAATCCGGGACCTATAGCACAAAAGCATAGAATTTTATTCCCTCTACACTACTGGCGGTTCAAAAGAGAAATTCAAAGAGGAAATGTATGAATAATAATTCACAAGAAAAACCTCCAAGTACTTCTACCGACCGCTCTTGAGAGTGTGGCAACATTACACTTCGATGTTTAATGAATATTTAGTCTGCGAGAGTGTTAGCAGATTTTAATTATTACCATATCTGTTTAATTTATGAGAGGAAAGGGGCGGCCAATCCCGGGTCATGAAGACCGCGATTGTTGCAGAAATTGATGAAGAAAATAGACCATGCACTATGGCAAGTAGGACGCAAAGTCTTGGTGGCACCAACATTATATCATCTACCAATAGTTTTGTTGAGCAATGTGACTACAAAATAATTAGGTATTACAATTACAGATAGCAGAAAACCTAAATTTATGATCATTGGAAATTTTCAATTTTGTTTCAACATTCATGAGTTCCGTAAAAAAATTTGGTATTTGTATTTGTATCAGGTGGTTTAAAATTTTCGGTATCGGTTAAAATTTTGCTATTGCTCCATCCCTAATATATATATATATATATATATATATATATATATATATATATATATTATATATATATATATATATATATATATATATATATATATATATATATATATATATATATATATATATATATATATATATATATATATATATATATATGCATACACACACAGTGGAACCTTGTTAGTCAAACGCCCGTTAAATCGAACATCTTGTAATTTGAAGGAAAAAAATTCAGCATTTTTTGCCTTCTAATTCGAACAGAAATTTGAAATGGCTAGAGACGCGGGCAAAATGTATTTGTAAAAAAGATAAAGTGAAACGTTGAACTTCATATACATATGCATTTATTTTTCATTATGCTTAACTCTATATGTTAGTTTAAAATATATGTATTTAATTATAATTAATTATATTATATTCACAATAAATTCTATTGAATTCAGATACCTTTCAATGTAAAAAAAAAAATTTTTTTAAAAAAATGCGATATATATATATGTTACTAGGGTTCAGGAAAGGATGAATTGATTTAACATACATTTTAAAGGAAAAATCTGCTTTGTAATTCAAACCAAGTCCTGGAACTGATTAAATTCGAGTTACGAGGTTCCACTATATATATATATATATATATTATATATATATATATATATATATATTATATATATATATATATATATAATATATATATATATATATATATATATATATATATATATATATATATATATATATATATATATATATATATATATATATATATATATATATATATATATATATATATATATATATATATATATATATATATATATATAAAAGCACCAGAGTTCTGAACATGATTTAAGCAGTAATGTTTGAGAATTAGAACTTCTGATTTTTAAAACTTTAAAATATGATAATGACATGAATATAAATAAGATTGCAGATCTCCCCCCTCCCCAACTCAAGCATCAGCGAACAGGGGGTTAAATGAAACATCTTTCATCTTTCTCAAACTTCAGAATCATAGCTCATGATTTTTACCCTAGAATCATTCTTTATTAAAACCTTTAATCCGACATTCAAAACAGACACCAGCCAACTAAAACCTTCACCATCTGATCATTTTTATGACGTTTTAGCACTTTGAATAAGGTATTATTTATAAATGACATTTATAACATGTATTTATTTATTTATATTTATAATTAACTTATTAAGTTATAAATGTAAGTGTATTAAAATGTAATATTTGTCTTTATATTTGTTTCATCATAAAGATGGAAAGTTTTAATTCCAAAATGATTGCACTTAAGAATAATCATGTTTAAAATTCTCATTTTTTTATTCATTATCAAATTTAGATTTCTAAAGAATAAATCTCGTAATGGTATATATATATATATTAGGGATGGAGTGAAGTATCGGTATCGGTAAGTATCGGTAAAAATTTTGGTATATGAATTGATAAGGTATCTGTAAGTATCGGTATATTTTCAGGTATCAGGCATCGGTAGCGGTATATTTTTAGGTATCGGTATCGGTAAAAATTTTTGGTATCGCTCCATCCCTAATATATATATATATATATATATATATATATATATATATATATATATTATATATATATATATATATATATATATATATATATATATATATATATATATATATATATATATATATATATTATATATATAAAATGCTTTCTTTAATTCCAGTGAACAAAACAAAAATCTTCTATGGTCTTCTTAAAGAACCAGAACTTCAAAATCTAATCATCGAAGAAGATGAAGGAGAAGAAGAAGGAGATAAACCTAAGAAGAAAAAACATAAAAAGGATCCATTACAAAAGAGTAAAAAAAATGATCCAAATGCCCCTCCCAACAATAGGATACCTCTGCCGGAATTGTAAATTATTTAAGTTAAATGTTTAAAATATATTTAATTTTTGAAACATTAAGAATACTTTATGCTTTCCTACATTAACTTTTAAAATTTATATATAAATTTAAAATGTGTTACTTTTGTTTCCTAAATTAAATTATTTAGAAAAGTTATTGTTTGAAAAAAAAAATAAAGGGTTTTTGTTTATGTAGATTGTGAAAATTTTTGTACCTGTGAATAAGAATTGTTTTCCGGGTAATGTTACCGGTGATATTATGCTTATAATTTAATATTTTGTTTAATACTATATGATTAATTGATATCATTATTATTATTTATGTATTATTATTATTATTATTATTATTATTATTATTATTATTATTCATTTCAGACGAGATATTGACAAATTGGAAAAGGCTAAAGCAATTCGAGATGCAATGAAGAGGGTCACTTTAAGCAAAGATAATCTTCCTTCAATATGCTTTTATACATTTTTAAACTCGAATGCAAGGTAAGTTAAAGCTTTATTTCATATATATTATTTTATTATGTTCCTGAATTATCTTCAGTATGTTTATCATTTTTAAAAGATATATTGTTCTTGCTAATTTAGCACACATATTTAAGGTATAAATTTTTTATTGGTAATTCAATTCAAAAATATTCCAACCGGATTTTTCTTTATTTTTTCATGTAAAAATTAAAAGAAGAAGACTTGTACCCTTTGACTGGGTATAAGGAAAAATTAGTTTTGTATTATGAACCAAAGTAATCAGAGTTCTTGTATTTTAGTGAACTTAAAGTGATTTTCATCAGTTTAGTATTCTAGTTTCTCACGCTCATATTAGGGTTATATATGTTGGTGTCCAAATTTATGAAGAACTCACTAGACACTTGAATGAACAGTAAATATGTATTTCGTAAGTTGCTTTCTTGTAATCAACAGTTTTTGGCTAGGTTTATATATATATATATATATATATATATATATATATATATATATATATATATATATATATATATATATATATATATATATATATAGAGAGAGAGAGAGAGAGAGAGAGAGAGAGAGAGAGAGAGAGAGAGAGAGAGAGAGAGAGAGAGAGAGAGAGAGAGAGAGAGAGAGAGAGAGAGAGAGAGAGAGAGAGAGAGAGAGAGAGAGAGAGAGAGAGAGAGAGAGAGAGAGAGAGAGAGAGAAGAGAGAGAGAGAGAAGAGAGAGAGAGAGAGAGAGAGAGAGAGAGAGAGAGAGAGAGAGAGAGAGAGAGAGAGAGAGAGAGAGAGAGAGAGAGAGAGAGAGAGAGAGAGAGAGAGAGAGAGAGAGAGAGAGAGAGAGAGAGAGAGAGAGAGAGAGAGAGAGAGAGAGAGAGAGAGAGAGAGAGAGAGAGAGAGAGAGAGAGAGAGACTCAAAATCACAGCTATAATTGTTAATTTTGTTCGTGTAATGTGTGCGACTTTAATTTAAAAAAC
Source organism: Armadillidium nasatum (assembly GCA_009176605.1). NCBI lineage: Eukaryota > Metazoa > Arthropoda > Malacostraca > Isopoda > Armadillidiidae > Armadillidium > Armadillidium nasatum. Next base: position 155,710 of record SEYY01019449.1, read on the forward strand.
AAAAAGGACATTGTATATCCTCAGGTAAGATTCCCAATAGGTTCTGTGCACCATGTGGTAGGAATACCTGTTCCTTCTGCTCCAGAAAACTTAGTTGATGTTTGTGAAGATTATGAAATAAATTGTAATCTTGTGATAATAATAGTGACCAAGATGATGTTTATAATCCCGGTTGTGAAGAACCGTAGCTTTTCACACAGTCTGAAATTGAATGATTTAGTGAGAGACTTGGGACTTTCTATAGATTCAGCCGAACTTTTAGGCTCATAGTTGAAGGAAAACATCTGTTAGTCAAAGGGACGTTGCTTTCATGGTTTAGAGACAGAGAGAAAGAATTTGAACAGTTTTCCTCACGAAGAGACGATCTAGTGTACTGCTCTGATGCTCCTGGACTCATGAAATGTTTCAATATTGCTTTCTCTTCAAAAGACTGGCTACTTTTTATTGACTAATCGAAAAGTAGTCTCAAAGCTGTAGTTCTCTATAACAGAAATAGGTATGCTTCTTTAACCTGTGGGACATACTGTTCATTTGAAAGTGTTATAAAAATTTGGAGATGTTCCTAACAACACTTAAATATAAAGACCATGGTTGGACCATTTGTGGTGATTTATTAAAGGTACTCCATGTTACTAGGACAATAAAGTGGATACACAAAGCATTCTTGATTCCTATGTGAATGGGATAGCCGCGATAGGAACAGCATTATATTAAAAAAGAATGGCCTACAGCCTGGGATAAAAAATGTACAAAGAAAGAATTGAGTGGATCTGAAAAACGTTTTACTTCCCCCACTTCACATAAAATTGGGTGGTAATTTAAATATCTCTGCACCAAGTTTCCTAATTTGTCAGAAGGCAAGCTAAAGGAAGGAGTATTTGTCAGGCCAGACATAAGGAAAATTATGAAAAATGACGTATTTGAAACAAAGATAGGAGAAACAGAAAAAAACAGTCTTGGAGAGCATTCAAAGACATTATGAAAAACTTTCTTGAAAACAAGAAAGATCAAAATTACAAAAATATTGTTGAAAATAAGTTAAGAACGTTAAAACTTGGATTGCAACATGATCATTAAGTACATTTTTTACTCTCACATCTGGATTACTTCCTAGATAATCTAGGATTTGTGAGTGAAGAACACCGTGAGCGATTTCACCAAGACATAAAGGAAATGTAAAGACGATATCAGGGAAGATGGAATGTCAGCATGATTGATAACTGCTGAATGCTAAAGAGGGAACAATCCACATAAAAAGCACAAGCGGGAAAGTACCAAAAGATCCACCGACGAAAACAAGAAACGATATTAAGAAAACTTGACTGATTTTAAATGATATTTGCATACTTTTACCTTATTTTAGCTACGCATTTTGTACTCTGTATTCCTATTAAGCGTTAAAAATTAATTTTACTCATTAAATTCTTGTTTGTTTTTTTTTTAATAAACTTTATACCCCTTTTATAAAATAACTTTACGTGATAGAAAAAAAACCGAGGTCATATTTCGAATCTGGACAAATAATCCAATGTAATGAAGACCTAAAAGTGAAGACAAATTTCCAAAAGTTAAAATTTGCAGCTTTTATTACTTCATTCAACACAATGTATTTTCTGATATTTATTTTATTATTATAAACTACTTTAAATCATTATATTTCTATATTTATATATTCATTATATTTATATATTCACTTTATTTCATGAAGAAATATATTGCTTTTTATTTTTATTTTAAATTGGCTTACATTATAAATTATTCTTTCTCTTAATTAAAGAAAACTTATCTACTTTATGGATAACCTTACTAACTTCACTTATATATATATATATATATATATATATATATATATATATATATATATATATATATATATATATATATATATATATATATATATATATATATATATATATATATATATATATATATATATATATATATATATATCAGTTTAACTTCCGTTGAATTTTCTGATGATTCGTCTTTGCTTGCTTTTGGAACAAGTGATTCATTTGTTTGCATTCAGAGCATAACTCCTGCAAAATTAAAAGCCTTAAAGTCAGTCGAGCAACTTAATGACATTGACAAAGATGCAGGTTGGTGTCTACGTCGAAATAGTAATTATCTTTGAACAGGGTTCTTTTCAGATGAAAAGAAGATGATATTTACTCAAATTAATTTTTTAATAAATCCATAATGCTTGATGAAGTACTTTATTTTGAATAACGGATTATCATAATAGTTTTAGATAAAGGTTTCATGTTACAGATGATGTTTTAGTAAGGATGATGGACGAAAGATCTGCTGAACAAACTAAGCAACTGCTAGGACACTCGGGTCCAGTTTATTCATGCTCATTCAGCCCTGACAGAACTCTTCTTTTGACGGCTGGAAAGGATGGAACAAGTTAGTATAGCTTAACGTAATAATAGTTTTTAATAGCCTCGCAGTGAGATTCAATTTTGAGAAATGGTATGATTAAAAGCAAACTGTCTCAGAGATGTGGAGCTATAAAAAAATTTTTTTATAGCTCTGTCTTTTGCTCCAATAACATTATATTTTAGATTCCAAATATAAACAAAGTTATCAGTAAGGTTTAATATTAGACAGGCATATCCGTATTGACCGAAGTTACTTTTTTGTTTGAAATATTCTTGCAAATTTTTCATTGCAAGTTATTGTGACAGAACCACTTTCACAGCTTGATCATAAAGAAATTGCAAGAAGCCAAAGAGATATCAAACCTTTTAATTTTTTTTTTTTTTTTTTAACTATTTTCTTAATTTTTATTTCTGGCAATAGTATGGTTTTAACATCTTTTATTAGTTTAAAATATCATATCACCTTTTGAATTAATTTCATAGTCTGTTCATTGTCTATATATATATATATATATATATATATATATATATATATATTATATATATATATATATATATATATATATATATATATATATATATATATATATATATATATATATATATATATATATATATATATATATATATATATATATATATATATATATATATATATATATATATATATATATATATATATAATGTGTAATTTCCTTTTAATATTTTTAAAGTTCGATTGTGGAGTCTTCAGACCTGGACTTGTTTAGTTGTTTATAAGGGTCATATATTCCCTGTTTGGGACGTTAAATTTTGTCAATTGGGCTATTACTTTGCGTCTGGAAGCCATGATAGAACAGCCAGACTTTGGGCAACTGATCATCACCAACCTTTAAGAATATTCTCGGGCCATTTCTCTGATGTTGATGTGCGTTGCAAGTAATTTTTGTTTTCTTGTCGTTAATAGATGTATATATGAATCTTAATAACTTGTCAACTATTTTAGGTGGTTCAGTTTCATCCCAATTGTAATTACATAGCATCTGGCTCAAGTGATAGAAGCATCAGATTATGGGATATTCAGAATGGAAACTGTGTTAGGATTTTGACAGGTCACAAGGTAAAAAAAAAAAAAAAAAAAAAAGTTAATATTTTTTATTTTTTATAAAAGTTGTGCAACCTTTCCACTTTCAATAGAAGAGAGTGAAGCAGATATATTTATAAGCAAATATAAAATAATCAGCAGAAATTGACGATGATGGAGAAAAAATATGGCGATTAATCGTCCCATCACATATATATATATATATATATAATATATATAATATATATATATATATATATATATATATATATATATATATATATATATATATATATATATATATATATATATATATATATATATATATATATATATATATATATATATATCCCCACAGAAAATAAAACACAAAATTAAAACAGAAGCAAAGCTCTCGAAACGACAACCGCCTTTCCTCTTTCAGGCTTACATTCTTTATTAAAAACAATAATTTTATTATTTTTGTTTTTAAATAAAGAATGTAAGTCTGAAAGAGTAAAGGCGGTTGTCCTTACCAAAGCTTTGCTTCTGTTTCAATTTTGTGTTTTATTTACTGTGGGGTTATGTATTCATGTTAAAACAATACACTTACATAGTTTTTTCCTTTCAACTATATATATATATATATATATATATATATATATATATATATATATATATATATATATATATAATATATATATATATATATATATATATATATATATATATATATATATGTGGTTTAATACTACAAATGTAATTCAGATTCCCAAACTTGCAAGAGATGCTCATCAAGCATTTAACATGTTGCCAGTTTCCCTTAACTTTCAAATTAATATAAAAGATGGTGTCAGTTGTAGTAGCCTTTTTAAAGAGTGGTGCTTAGTTAAGAACTTTTTTGAGGTGTCGCCATTAAGGGTCATTGACCTTTGTATAGCATGTTAATGTTCTGTAATTATTTCTTTTTAAATTTTTGTGTGTTTTGTTAATAAAACCACTGATTAGAATTTTTCTTTATGGATTTTGCCCATTCAGTGCCTTAAATAATAATAAAATTGAAAAGAGCTTATCAGAGAGAGATATAGTTTGTGGAAAACAATTTAGAAATAAATTTTTTTTTCTATGCAAAATCTTATCAAATTTAAGTCTGAACTTGGCCATTTTTGTGTTTTAGATATTAATTTATTATTAAAAACATCATACTGCATTCAAATAAATTTGTTGATTTTTTTTTTTTGAAATAATTAACGATCTACTTATCACTCTTCTGAAACGAGTTAAATTCTTTTTCAGGGTTTAATTAATGTACTAATTTTCTCACCTTGTGGTCGTTATCTTTCATCTGCTGGATCTGATCACCGAGTTCTTGTTTGGGACTTATCGAATGGTTCTTTAGTTGCTGAACTTATTTCTCATACTAACAGCATTTACTGTCTCTCGTTTTCTAGGGATGGAAATTTACTTGTATCAGGTAATTATTAATTTTTGTTTTAATGAGTTATTTACTTCATATCTTGTTCACTTTTTTAAATTTATAGTAAAATGTTTTCGAAGATTATGTAATAATAACAATGTGGAATATCTTCAACGATTTGAATTACATCAAGTAAAACAATAGTTTAATGTTTACCCATTTTATTTTCATTTAATCATTAAAAAAGGACATATAAAATGAAACTTCACTTGCTAGAATGCAGCGCATTCATTATTTTTTATCTTTTCCATAAAGCAAAGTTATGTGGAGTCTATTTTACTGGAGGATTTGACATCCCCAAATGACAAAGCTTTCCCTTTTCCTTCAGTCTACCTTCAGTCCCTGATGTTAAGTAGATCTTTACATGTTTTGATGTGGCACCCCCTTCTTTCATTGACTGCCGGTCATGTTTGTGAGATTTATATCGGATTATGGATGCTTGGTGTATGGACGTTCATCTCAATTATACTTGCCCCTCCTCAATCCCTTATAAATTGAAGGTTTGGGGATATCGTTTGGGACATAAATTCCACACCCGATTAAATTATAAATTCATTGAGGTGGGAGTGATACCTCTGTTCTTCAGAGAGAACTTACATGCCCCTTACTTCTCTGTCTTCGGATCCCAAAACCCTGAACTTTGACTTCTCTCATATATGTAAAATAAATAAAAATTATAAATTACTGATTTTATTCTTGCCTATCTGGATAAGATTTCCTAGTAGTGTTACCTTAATTTTGTCTCTTTTAAAACTCGACTTTAAAATTTTCCGTCTTAAAAAACGTCTAACATTCCTATATCTCTTGATAAATCAGTAGTTTCACTCTTACAAGAGTGCATTATCGATTACAAAATAATAAAAAATTGTATTGGAAACCTCATATTACAATGGTTGCAAGAGACACTATAAAGAATCTAGAAAATCTGTTCAGTTTGCTTATTTTTTTCTTACACATGTAGTTACTTCCAACTATAAGAGTTTCATCCCCTTTTGTTCAGAGACTGGTTCTCACATCTGGGATTGTGAGGACGGTGTTCAATTCCACGTATCTTCTGGATTAGGTCGAGTGTTGGTCTGTAAAGCTTGTAAACTTTTTATTTACATACTCCCTTGAAGCTCTTATCTTTCCAACGTGACCTTGATGCTATATCACTTTTTAGATTATATTCTACAGATGTTCTATTGAATTGACCACTCACATTCCACCTTCTATGAGACTTCATCGCATAACAAGATATGCCGCATTTTCATGAGAGTTTTAGTTTAAAGGTTGCCAGCCCCAGATTTCTTTGAGATTCCTTATAGGTTCCAGCCATCTCTTTACTGTAGAATTTTCTTCCATATTCTAAGATTCCTACCGAATTTCATTTCATTCACATCAAAACCTGAGGTTGCTCATCTTTAGAGATATGGGTTAAGTAGAAGCTTGTGTGAGTGTTTTTTTTTTTCCTCCCCCACATTATGCCCCCTCAGTGAATAGGGCTTATCTTGTGAGTGGTGGAATAAAGTCCCCAAAAATTATTCAGAGTAAAATCAAATTTTTTTTCAATTAGAGAATACTACAAGCTAGAGGAATATTTATTTTATTAATTTTTTCATCTAAATTTTTTATTTTATATATTGCAGTCCAGAATAACATTTCTCTTTGAGTTAAAATTTATTATTATTATTATTATTATTGTTATTACATTATTATTATTATTATTATTATTATTATTATTATTATTATTATTATTATTTTAATTTTCTTTACATATGTAATTTGATATTTTACTATATTTTGGTATGCAAGAAATTGGATTTACCAGGTACCTATATATATATATATATATATATATATATATATATATATATATATATATATATATATATATATATATATATATATATATATATATATATATATATATATATATATATATATATAGTGGTTTGGATAAATGTATAAAAATTTGGGACTTTAGTAAATTAATGGAAGAAAATCATGATGACGAAAATGCTTCAACTCTGAGTTCAGATATAAAAAAGCCAAAAGACATATTTTTGCTTGCAACTTTTCCCACAAAATCCACAACCGTTCTTGGAACACATTTTACCAGAAGAAATGTACTTTTAGCCGCAGGACCTTTTGAGGGTTGATAATTGAAGAGAAGTAATTATAAATTTTAATTATAGTGTAGACTGTAGAGGTAATTTAAATGATGTATTGTACATAAAATTTTCATAATTGTATATATAAACTTTTTAATATATTTTTTATATTCTTATTTTTAAATCTGTACCTTGTCATTTAAAGCTTAATTTATCAGTTAATGATTACGTTTAAATGTATTAAAAAGTGGAAAAAAGCATGCTTAGGCAACCTTGTGAAAGAAGTAAATGCTTATCTAGTACAGTGGTATCCAAACTTTTTCAAGCTAGCTTCCCCCACCCCATCACACACATGCAGACACACCCTTTTTTTATTTGGTACAAATATATATATATATATATATATATATATATATATATATATATATATATATATATATATATATATATATATATATATATATATATATATATATATATATATATATATATTACGCTTTCCATATATTTCCACTTTCGTGAGGTGGTGCTGGCCATAATTCCCTCACACACTTATATACACACATTACCTTTCACTCATTCACTCACCACCGCTATCTATCTCCCTCTGTCTTTTGCAATTCTCCTGCCCTCTTCCAAACTCAAACCCCTTCCACTTAGAATCTCTCTCACTCCATCCATCCATCCATTTCCACTTTGGCCTTTCTCTCCCTCAACTTCGGGTTTCTGCATTCTGCACACCATCCTGTCCTCATCCATTCGACAAATGCCCAAACCACCTTAGTACACCCTCCTCTGCTCAATCAATCATTCCCCTTCTCCACCCACATATCTCCCTTATTCTTTCGTTTCTTATCCATCTACCCTTTTCAAACCACATATCGTTCTCAGCCCCTTCATCTCAAATACATTCAATCCTTTTCTCACCTGAGCATTCATCATCCATGTTTCACATCCATACATTACAGATGGCAAACATATACACTCAAACATTCGTACCTTATTTCCTTTTCCATCCACCAACATTCTCAAATTTTTTAATTCTTCCATCTCCTCCAATTTATCCCCCCACCCTCTCCCATTCCTTCCCTCTCACAACCACCTCTTCACCCCCAATCTTCATTACTTTACATTTTGCTGGATTTATCCCCATTCCTTTGATTGCGCATTTTCTCACAAATTCTTTCACCAGCTCGTATAGAATCCTGAGATGTCTACTATGGCTCAGCATGACGAAAGGTAATTTATGCGATATCTAAAGTTTAGCTTACATGGCACCAGTTGTACACTTGAAAAGCCTGAAAATCTTTAAAAAAAAAAAACTTTTTCATGGTAGAGAATTCTGAATCTGGAATCCGTATCCATCTACAACGTGCCTTTAAAGAGTTAAAAGTCGTTAAAGGGGACTCCAGAACCGCGTTGAACTTAACCTATGACACAACATGCTGTATTATAGGCCGATTGTGCCATGAAATATAAGTCCGTGTGCCAGAATGTAAAATTTGACTCCCTGTTCTACCGCTTATTTAAACAGAATTATAGCGGCTAGAGAATCGGATAATATATAATTTGATGATTCATGGAACGTACTATACTAGTTTAAAATCTCAAGGGTCTAACTATTATGTTTTTTAAATATATATATATATATATATATATATATATATATATATATATATATATATATATATATATATATATATATATATATA
>SEYY01019451.1:0-10000 GCA_009176605.1 Armadillidium nasatum
TAATATATATATATATATATATATAATATATATATATTATATATATATATATATATATATATATATATATATATATATATATATATATATATATATATATATCGCACAAATATGTTACCTGCCTTAATTCTTTTGAATCTTGATAAAACTGAAGATAAAACCTGGTATTCACGTAATGAGCCCAAGAATTGCCAAGAGCTGGGCAAACACGCCACTCTTCTGCCAAGGAAGGAAGTAGAGTTTAATAAATAAAATAATTCCACCAACTACAAGAACTAAATAATTACTAAATAGGATCTTTGGTCACTTGCCTTTTTTAACTCCTTCATCAGCGAAAATTTGTTTTTCATCTTTGCAGACTTGGAATTCTCAAAAACTTTTGTAGTTACTTGGTTAGTAAATCAATCAATTATATATATATATATATATATATATATATATATATATATATATATATATATATATATATATATATATATATATATATATATATATATATATATATTATATATTATATATATATATATATATATTGTTTCGTTTTAATAACTGTTTTAAATCTTCCTCAAACAAAATAATGACAATGATAAGTCAATCTCAACTTCTTTACTCAGGCAGGCAGGCAGGCAGGCAGACAGGCAGGCAGACAGACAGACAGACAGACACAGACAGATAGACGCACAAACAGACATGCTAAGGTAATCAAATCTTATATTTTTTAAGACTTTATATAAAATTTTCTTTTGTATTTATTTGATTTTTTTAGTACTTCCAATGATTGAAAAAAAGGAGTGGCGAAAAAGTTTGCATGAAGAGAAGGGTGACGGGGTCGTAAGGAAAGAAGTTTGAAGAGCCCTGATCTATTATTAATTTGAGTCTGAATTCATTTTTCAATAACTCTGTTTGAATTTTATGTGGCCACAAGCATTTCCCATCAAAGGTGACAAAAAATAATAAGTTAACAGATGAAAGAAAAATAAAATATTTATCAAATGAAATTTGGTGCTAGTTAATCTGTGTCCGAGCCTTAAAACATCTAGGTGATGTTTGTTTCATTCGTGTATATTTGTGTTTTTAATATTCTACCAATCTACATTCACAATGACAAGAAAAACAAACAAGTATAATCATGGACAATTTTTCCAACAAGTTAACAAGCTTCACTTTACTATATAAGAAACTTACTATAAAATTCCAAATAAAATATTGGAAAAATAAGAGAATAAAATTGATTTAAAAGGCAAAGAACGTTTTTGAAATGTATCCTAAATTAGAATATTCAGCAATTACAAATAAACAAGTGAACATCTGGCAACTTCTGTTAATAGGGAGTCAAGTTCTCATAAACCTTATCATTATTCACTGGGAGGGAGGGATGACATAGCTCATTAATACAGGAACATTCACCACATTATCATATATAAAAATATGAAGGTAGGGTACTACATACTAAGCTGAATTATCATTCCTGTTTCATACAGAGAACTTTCAAAATGACCATCAAAATTAATCATTTTTAAAATAATAGATATCCATTTTAAGCTTGACTATAATCAACTAAAATTTATATAATCAGAATCACATCAATAATATAATTAGAAATAAAAAAAAAAAAAAAAAAAAATTAATACATTGCCTTGTCATTCTAACACCAAACAAGGACGATTCTTACTACACTAAAGATTTAATTAAATGTTTTTCAATATACTCTAGATACTAAATAGATAAATTTGTATAAAACAATCTTAGTATTAAGGTGTATATAAAAATAAATGAAGATACTTCAAAAGAAATTAGGTATTACAATGACAAATTCTTTAAAAAGGACTCTTACAGAAATAGAGAGTTTGTCTGCGAGCTCTTTAAGCTGGGCTGCCCAAGAAGCAAGAGTTGACGCCCTTTCAAATTTTGTATCTTGTGAAAATTCTTTCCTAATTAAGCTTGCAATCGAGTCCACGATAACAAGACCGATATCATTCACAATGCAAAAAAGCTCCAATGTTGATAATCTGTAACATATGAAGGTAAATAGAATAATGTTAACTAGTTGACTTATGTAAATAAAAATAAAAAATATATTTTTTTAAAAAAAAAAAAAAAAAAAAATAAATTGAAAAAAAAAAAAAAATTTCAATATCGATAATTACTACAAAAACTGATAAGTAAACAAGGACTTTATAAGCAGAAATCCAACTACAAAACAACAATTTAAAAACAAACTACAATATAGATTACACCAAAAGAATAAAGAAAGATTGGTCGTATTTACATCTCATTGAAAGAAGCAACAGTTTCAACTTGGAAAACATGAAACTTTGACATTATGCTACTATCACATTCCGCTTCTAAACTTCCTTCTATTATCTCATTTACCCTGAAAATAAAATACCAAAATAATGAACCTGTGATATATATATATATATATATATATATATATATATATATATATATATATATATATATATATATATATATATATATATATATATATATATATATATATATATATATATATATATATATATATATATATATATATATATATATATATATTACTCTTTTTCTTCCACACTGACCAAATAAAACCTGTAATTCTACCATAGCTTTGAAATATGATGACAGTAATTGCCGAATAAATTATAACAATGAAAATAAAAAAGAAAAAGGAAACAAAATTGCATCCCTTAATTCATCTTAATTACAGCAAAGTAAAACTATATAAGGAATGAAATGCAATGCTATAAAAATCTGGATAAAGGTACTTTGTGTGTTTCGATGACGCACACGTGATTTCAGACAATTTCAGTCTGTGATTAGTCAATTGATTTAAATTTAGCAACTTCCTTTTGGGAAGGTAGAAAATGTGATGACGTGACTATAGTGTTTCTTCATTACAAGCAGTAACATACATCACAATTAATGTCAAGCAAAACTGATATTTGATTTCACTCTTATCGCATCTATACTTTGATTACAATCAAATGCAAATAAATTTGGCGGTAATCGAGACCTTTCAAGAAATAGCTATCATGAAAATGTAATATGTACTCTAAACAGCCTGTTTAAAGAAGAGCAAACTCAATTAAGTTTGGGTAGAGTGTGGCTCAGGGTCCATCATTTCAAAATGATCTTGTTATTATTCCACACAAAACTATTTGCTCCAGTTCCACCCAAATATTTTATATTTATCCAGTTCTGCTCTCTGCACAAAACTGATCCCAATGCAATTCAAGCCATTTTCACTTCCAGCTTAGAATAGGAACTTATCCTGTCAACCTTAAATTTAATAAATATCTTCCTGAACCTAAACATCAAAACATCTAATTAAGAATAGGAACTTATACTGTCAACCGTAAATTTAATATCTTAATGAACCTGGTCATCAAAAACATTTAAGATATTTTAGTAGTAATGTCAAATGTCTTTGAACAAGGATGGTAATAAATGACCTTCTTTATTACGGTTTTCCTCACGAGTGGCGACGACCCGAATGAATAAGCCGTATTAACACAATACAAATATTTTTTGCTATTAATAAAATTTCCTTGACCAAAATAAAATGTGAAATTACATATTTTTTTTTAAAAAAAGGATTTCTACAAGATAGTTTTTGACCGTGGCATAACGATAGTGTGATTAACTCACGTGTTCGAAAACGCTATTTTAATACCTCATTCAAACCATAGAAGAAAAAAAACTTATTAGAAAATACCCCTCCTTGAATAGGACAATGCCCGAGAGAGGTTGTGTGAATTTTATTTTTTAAAATACTTTCCATTTACAAAAGATATACAAAACTAACAATACTAAAGAATTAAAAATAATAAAGATAAAGCCATAAAAATACCTGTCAGCCTTGAAACACAACTCTGTATCAAGAAAGCACACTCCATTGGGAGGCGATGAACATCTCAGACAATTCACAGCCAACTGGTAACTAAACTGGGTTTTACCAACTCCAGGAGCTCCTTAAAAATTATTTTTTATTATTTATATTATTTATTATATTATTTATTATTATTATTATTATTATTATTATTATTATTATTATTATTATTATTATTGTAATGTACAACTAACGAATTATTAATTTTGTATCTAGTAGAATAGGACCTACTGTTCCACTGTATAATCTGTAATTGTACTTCTCTGAATAAAATATTGAAATTGAAAATTGAAATTATTATTATTATTAGAAATAATCTGTTGTTGTTAAACTAAGGATCTTTTAATCCAAACTTTATCAAATTCTTAATTTATTCTTCATATTACTAAGATCCAGAACATTTAAGGATGGGACGAGATAAAAACAAAGGAATTATTACTTTTTTTATACTCTATTATGTTTAAATCTTTAACCACCAAAGTTTGCTTTCTTTTTACTCAGTTCCAAGAATTTATAAATGAACATAAAAGCATTTAAGGGCGTCACATGCCTTTAATGATGGTAAAATGAGTCCACATGTGAGTGACAGGGATTCCTACAATGCTTCGATCTTCATATTTTGTGAATGAAAATTAAGAAAGACAAAAAAGATAATCTCAATTCAACAAAAATTATACTCCTTATATGTTTGGATTACTTGCCTTAAAACGCAAATCTTGAATGAGATAGCTTATATTTGGTGTAATAAAAAAAAAAGCTATAATAGGAGGTGGTAGTACATACAGTTTGGAAATATTCAAATTTATCACAGACAAATAACATGGCATACAGGTCAGAAACAGTCATTTATATTGCAATATTCAACATTAAGGTTAACATCACCTTATTGGCCCAATAAAGCTTGGTATAAAAGTTAGCAGACATGTATTGCATAAAATTTGAGAAGACCTCATTTGATTTTCAGGAAAAAGATACTAAAACTGAGCTTACAATTATGTAGGGAAATAAAGGTAATCACTTGCAATATAGAGGTTATCTTCTTTATTCACTTAATTAGTTTAGGTTAAAAAAATAAAAAATCGGCCTATAATTGTTATTAAATAGTTTCCATCTACAAATAATAGATATACAAAACTAACAACAATGATTTACAACATTTAATAAGTACAGTATAATTCATATCTTGTAAATATAGAGCTAATCAACCTTTAAATGTAAGAATAAGCTAAAAATATTTAACAGTTTATCAGTATTCCAAAAATAATAACAACTCATAAGTGATTGATTTAAAAAATTTTAAGAAAAAAAAACTATTTACCTGATAGTTCAGTTAAATGTCCTCTATGAATACCTCCTTGCAAAAGAGAATCCAATTCAGGGTCACAAAATGGTAAAGAGGTTAATTTCTTCTCTAAAAGTTCGGCACCCTGATTAAAATAATCAAAAATTTAATTAATCCATATTGGTGTCTGAATTAGCAAAATTTTCAAACAAATTTAAATATGTTTTTAATTTTAAAAAGAAAGATCATAACCAAAAAATATTACCAAAAAAAATAATCATTAAAAATGTTTCAAGACCACATTTTCATTTTATATTTAGTCAATACAAAAATTATATCTTACTACAACATTACAAGAACAATAAAAGGTTGAAAAACAACTAAAACTGATAATTTCCATCAAAAAACAGAAGAGAAAAGAGAATCTGATAAAACTTAGATAATGGTAACACTAAGGTAATGATGGAAAATAGAAAATCTCTTTGTCCTTATCAAAGACTACATGAAATAAAAATAGAGCACAAAGGTTGTCTCACCAAGACATATATAATATACATACATACATATATACAAAAATGCACATATACATAAGTAGAGGGAAAGTGAATAACCCATTATTAAATTTTCCATTTAAAACAACTAAAGCAACAATCTATTAAAAAAAAAAATACAATTGTATGTCAATTTTCCAGAAATAAAATAAAAGTACTTAAATTCCAAGAAAATCCGATAAACTATAGCCTTAATTAATTAGCAAATTTTTATTTTTTAAAAATGGTCCTGTATTCCTCTACCACAGAAAGAAAAGATTTACATGTCACAAGAATAATATGGTATCGAAGATAAGATATATTTTCTTAAATTATAATACAAATTAAATAAAAGAGGTTGTAACACACAAAAAAAATATATATATTGAAAGAATTAAAAAAAATTCGATAAAAGAGAAGGAATAAACTTACTTTTTGGCATGGAGGCAAGCATTCTTTACTTAATTGAATAATAAGATCTTCTGTTTCATCCGCACTCAGGTGGAGTATAGTCATTAATTGTAAAAAAGATTTTGATAAAACATCCTGAAAAACAAAGAAAAATCATATTAATTTTTTGTTTAAACGGACAATGACACTAGATATTAAATAAATCTTGCATACTGCAATAATAAAAAAAAAATTTTTTTTTTTATAAATAATGTTGTATTTAAACTACTATAGTTTATACATTAAAACAATTTTTTAAAATTTAGGAAATATTTTTTTTTTTTTTTTTTTTTTTTTTAAAATGTAAAAATAATAAGTTGAATGATTTAGGAAAATTATAAAATTGAATTTTTTTTTTTTTTTAAAAAATAAGTAAGCTAAATGTTGTGTTCTATAGATCAAGAGATTAAATAGATATAATAAACCTACATATTTGTAATGAGTACACAGCATCATAAATATCCAGCTGGACCTGCTAAAATTAATACTTTCCTGATATTTATTTTTACAGATACTAGTTCAGTAAATACTTCGTAGGATCTACTTGGTTTTTTGTTTTCCATTTCAAAGATCTATTATGTAACCAATAACACTAAATATGGTATTCCTGGCACTTACACAAGGATATACAATGTGCGTCACATCACATGTCATCAGGTCAATCTGTATCCTAGCTATTCACTTCACGAAACATGCAATTTTGCACTTGTATTATATGGTACTCCTATTCTGGAATCTGGAGTTAGTACAAATTTTGAATTGGTGCAACTTTTGAACTGTGCATTTTAGGGCCCTTGTTAATAAACTTGTTTCATAGCTGGGGTCTGTACAACTATAGATTCAAGTTATGCTTAGCTATTGAGTATGAACAGGCTTATGTCCCCAACTTATAATATCACTTGATACAACAGAAATTAATAAAAAAACTATGGTGGATAGAGGGTTTAAAATTTTGAGTGCTTGAATGTGAGCGAGCTCAAACTGAAGGCAATACTTGTGATATATCACATCTTGTATATACATTGATTTAAAATGTGAAAAATACTTACCTCAACTGTTTTTAGATTTGCATTTTTTATTTCCTTTTGTAGGTCATCTCCTAAATCAAGAGAGGCAAGTTTTCTTTCAGACATTATAAATATATTTGCTACTACATGATGAGATGGAAATAATAATAATAATAATGATAATGATAATAATAATAATAACAATCTGAAAATAATATAATAATTTTATTATTTATATATATATATATATATATATAATATATATATATATATATATATATATATATATATATATATATATATATATATATATATATATTTATGGATAATAAGTGCTCAAGTGAGGAAAAGTTTGAATGTCTTTGAGATGAAAGGTTTGAGAGCGATATGTAATTGAGAAGGATTGTTAGGATTAGAAATGAAAGAATAAGGGAGATCTGTAAATGTATAGTTGATAGAGCAGAGGAGGGTGTGCTAAAATGGTTTGGACATATGTGTAGAATGAATGAGGACAGAATGGTGGGCAAGGTACTTAGATCCGAGGTGAATTATGGTAGGGGGAGGGGAAGGCCAAAGTGGAGATGGATGGATGGAGTGAGAGAGAATTTTGGGTGGAAGGAATTTGAGTTTAGAAGAGGGTAGAAGACTTGTGGAGGACAGAGTGAGATGGAGGGTGGTGGTGAAAGGGGTTGAAAGGTAAGAATGGATATGATTGTAAGAGAATTGTGGCATACCACCCCACGAAAGTGGGAAAGGTGATAGTGAAATAAATAAATAAATAAAATATATATATATATATATATATATATATATATATATATATATATATATATATATATATATATATATATATATATATATATATATATATATATATATATGGAATGAAGACCATACAGGAAAAATATGCAAATTATTTTCTGATTTTGATATGTAGTAAAACATAAAAGGTAATAATTCTAAATGACATAATAGTAATGGGAAACTGCAGGTCGAATTCTAAGATGTGTCTTTTAAAAATTTAATTACATGGAAATATCATTGCAAATGCTATCAAAAATTAAAATACTCTCCTATAGAAAATGCAATTGATCATGTTCTTCCCTTGTAGTCTTATATATTCTTCATTATCATCTGCTCCCAAGAAGGGTTATCACCATGTAACAGGAACTTATCTTTAAATTTTTTCTCCTACAGTCTACTAAAGAACATGCTTCTCAGAGCAATAGCTTCCAAAGCTAGTGGCAAGACTTATACTCCCACAATGTTTTTACCCTATTCATGAGGTTAGTATATTTTTTCAATGGGCCTTTAAATTTTTAATCTTAGAGTTCTTCGTAAGATTATATTACAAAGAGTAATGGTTTCCAAATCTAATCCCAGAGTTGTTTCTAGCAAAGAAATAAAGTGTGCATATATATATATATATATATATATATATATATATATATATATATATATATATATATATATATATATATATATATATATATATATTTATGATTGAGACTCAGATTCAGAGGGCCTAGGGACACAGAAACTAGGTCAGTAAACTAGGGAAGTTTATCAGAGTTCATAACTGAGTCCAGCAATAAGTAATATGTGCCTTGAAATTTTCCACTTTTTCTTTTTTTTATTATTATTATTTTTAATATACTTATGTACTTTATAAATTCAACATGCACAGAACTGATCACTGCATATGTATAGGCAATTAACTTAATTGGTGCCGCAATTCTATTCTACTAAAGAATAGTGGTGTTATGAGAGGATAATAACAGTTAAATAATAGCTGCAATAACTTCCAATAAATGTCTGAAACCACAACCCCCTTGTTATAGACCTAGCCAATGCAATTCGACTATATTGGAGTGTTTAATTTTTGAAAAAGAAAAAGAAAAACTATCATAATCACTATTTAATATAAAATAATATACAGGTTTTACATTTGAAAAAAAATAAACCTATAAAACTTTTACTTCAAAGGAATATAGAGTGAAGTACATTGAACTATGATTAGACAACAATCAAAGTAACTTTATTCACAATCATACAATTCACAAAATTTCAAAATCTGGTTTAGTTTAGCAAAGAGACGTAACTATAAGATACCAAGCCAACCGTTGGTGTTGATAAAAATATTTTTCGCTAATCGGCAGTTTTTCAGCCAGTGTGCCGCTAAGCATCCATAGGTATGCAAGAGTTTTAAGGAACCAAGGAGGGTTTACCATAGCCTATTGGGTTTACCTCCCTCAAACGAGATCCATAATACAATGTTCCCTGTACTTATACGATATGTTTCTTATTCTAATGAGTTTTATTTTATTTCAGTTTTTTTATTTTTATTAAATATTCAAAACCATTTTCTTTTTTCTAGAGCTTATTAAACATGAATATTAAGCATAATAAACATGAATATGTTTATCATTAATATGTATATGTTAGAAAATTATGGCATGTGCCAAGTGTAGTTGATATTAATTCTGATAAGACACACAGTAATGTTACTTTCAAATCATTAGTGCGTCAGTATAAAACAACTTGTTCTGATTCACTTAATTTGGAGAAGAAGAACAATGGCTATAAGCTGGTAGACCAATCTATAGTTATAAGTAAGTTGAAAAGACGTATATATAGAAAGAACTCACATTTATGAGAGAATCAAACTGAATTTAATAGAGGGTAATAGATGATAAAGCATCTCACAATCAACAACTGATAAAAACCACAACTACTTCTGACAAAGGTAAAAAATAAGTTATACTGTTTCAAAAATTGCTGCATAAGAAACAAAACTCATACAACAATTACAGAGTTAGTAATATCACCAGTATGTTGTAAAATT